>CM057160.1:24537551-24561083 GCA_029962745.1 Echinometra lucunter | reverse complement strand
AAGATTGCGTTTGTAGAAAACTTAGATAAACATACCTCCATGTTGATATACATGTAATTTAAAGCTTCAGAAGCCAAAAAGCAAAGTTTTTGTCCACTGTTCTTTACCTTTGTTTATCTGACTGGATCGAGTTTTGAAGTCAAAACCAGAAGTACATTACCTGTACAAGTAGAGGTTCAAGGGTAAGCGCGCGTGCGCCAATCTTGTGTTAAATTATGTCATATGCAAATACATTTAAACTGAGAGAGACTGAAGAGGGCGCTGCAACTGTGTCCTTAATAACAATCCGATACTCTTGAAAAATAATTAAAGTTGGTAGTGTTTATATTGATTCATGGTGTGTTTGATAGTGATAAGAGGTTGAATATATATATAAAAGTTGTCGAGTATATATGGAATGAATAATGGGTTGTGAATTTGAGGGTAAAGGCTAGTTGAGATTTTTATGCAGCATAAGTCAAACCTGAAATTAGGTTTTGAGGTACAGTGTAAAGTTCCTCTCAATACATGTACCATATTCCCTCAAAGTAATGCACACGTGTGATTTTGTATGAAAGATAACTGACTATATATTCGAGTAAAATTTCACATGTGCCTTGTAATGATAATAATGATCATAATTATAAAAATGACAATAAAAATAATGATGATAATGGTAAGAATGATAATGATCATAATTATGACAATAATTGAAATAATAATGATAAGAAGAAGAAGAAGAAGAAGAAGAAGAAGAAGAAGAAGAAGAAGAAGAAGAAGAAGAATGATGGTATAGATAATGATAATAATAAAGATGATAATAATAATGATAACAACAACAATAATAATAATAATAATAATAATAATAATAATAATAATAATGATAATAATAATAATAATAATAATAATAATAATAATAATAATAATAATAATAATAATAATTATGATGATGTGGAAGAGGTTCATCGTGGCGAAGGATTGAGTAGAATCCTTTCCTACTACGTTTGCTACATCGTGAGACAACTGGTTATTTCTTCTACTCAATAATTATGATAATAATAATGATACAGACAATAATTATAATAATATTAATAATCAGAATTAACATTAGGAGTTGAGATCAATCTCAAAGTTGCGATCGATATGAATCAATCGCAACTCCTTGTAAGAAAGGACCCTTGTTTTTCTTTTTAAGAAACAAACTACATATATTTTTTTTACCTCGCATACTTCATTCATTGCATAATAATTTCTGACTGCAAGTTTGTGAAAACACAAGGCCTAGAATGCTGCCTGTAAACCTAGACAGTTCAAGGAGAATCAAGAAATATAAACCATCACAAAAGAGTATTTATTAACAAGAGAAAATACATTGAGCATAAAAATTTGGACAGATTCAGAATAAAAGAAGCAATGTGAGAATGATATTACCTGGTAATAATAATGTAAGAACCATTTGTCAATCAATCAAATATTGGACTAGAGTTGAAAGTTGGGAGGTGATTATTGGGAACCATTGGATTACAATGATTCTATCTTAAATGCTATTGGAGATGTTCATCAATATTTCATGCCTCATTTCCTTTTTGGAAACATAAATTATCTATTTATTAAAAACATTTTAGGGTAGGATTATTCTTATTCTTCATTTTGGAATGAAAACTGTCGAAATCTGTGGTGAAATGGCTACATGTGAGTAATTTGCTATTTTCTGCGATACCCTTTTGCTCATGAATATTTGCCACTCACAAGGGATGCGGATTGACCGTCTGGCTGGCCTTCCATAACTAACCCTTTTTTTTCATGCTGATTTTGAATAGCCCAATGCCTGGGAGAGATTGGAGCACCCGATCTCACGGTCATCGCCCTCAAGAAATGGGGAGGAGGAGAAGAAAGGACCAGCTACTCCACGGCCATCAAGAGATTCAATGATGTCAACAACCCCATCGCATGCAGGAATTCAGTCATTCTTCATCTGCTCAAGGAATACCTGACAGACCCATGGTGAGATCCAAGTTCAATATTGGTTAAGATTCTGCTTCCAAAGGCAAATGGCCTATGCGGTTCCCTTCCACATTTTTCATTTTATTTCACTGTATTGTTATTTTCATGTGCACGTATATACATGTATGTTATTGTTTATATTGTGTACAATTTTAATGAAATGTGGAAATAAGATGAACTTGAAAAAAATATTGAACTTGAACTTGAACTTGAGATACAAGACAGTACCACAAGTATTAGGAGAATAGTATTGAATACATTAAGCTTTTTGACATGCACTCTATGGAGTATCTCAGATGTTACCTTGCACTGTTACATTCGTTCTCTCATTAGGTGTGGTTTATCATCTTATGAATTGAAAGTTTTTAGTAATATTCTTAGTGATGTTTTGCTGAAGAACCATAATATTCTATATATAATTTGTAGTAAGAATATACAATAAGAATTATTTATTCCGACTCCATCCTAGGGTTTTGCGGAAGGTAAGGACGTTTGTAGTAAGTAAGTCATGTAATTGTGATTTGAGAATGCTGATTAATTTATTTGATAGGAGCCTTGAAATGAGACCATCACTTATATTTACAACTTCTCTTACTACACAAGAAAGATAGGGCATGCTGACATTGCCCACCCCCCCCCCATCTGCTGGTATCAATACATGTGCTTTGTACACTTCATGTATTCCTATCTTGTTTTGCAGTGTTGCTGTTGTAGGATAGGGCATCATGACATTACCCTACCCGCACCCCCCCCCCCCCCCTTGCTGGTATCAGTTCTTCATGCACGTCATATATTCCTACCTTATTTTGCAGTGTTGACGTAGTAGCAGCCTCTGCCAAATGTTTGAAGATGGTGCTAGGTACAAGGAGTGGTCAGATCTTCTATGAGGAATACAAAGCTCAGAACATTGACACCTTGCTAGCATATCTATATCCCTTCAAGACATCTAAGAATAAGGTAGTTATTGATGTTCACACTGAATTATGTGGGAGCACTGTTGTGGGATATGTGAGAAACACAGTAGTCAGCCATTCAGGTTACCTTGTGAATTGAGCAAAGAATGTTTGTATGAAGAACGTGTATGAATACATATTTGTATATTCTTTGTGCTTGCATAGTTTGCTACAAAGAATTGATATTTGAGACCTTCACTTTTCTTTAAAATAAATATTTATGTTTTGAAAATGTTCTTAGGGAGGCATTTGTTGGTAGTGCCTTTGTACGGTTTTGATAGCCAAAGATAATTCTATTTGTGGAACTTGTCTTTACTTGTGTAAATTATCAGTAACTCCTTGGTAGAAACTGTAATGTACATTTTCTTATAAAAGCATGATGTCTGTTCTTGACATGATTGCTGCTTGCCATGAGCTGCTTTGGTAGATGTAGACAGGTGACTGATAATTTATAATTTACACCCAGGGGCATTCTTCACGTGTCTTGTCAGTGATTTTTGCCGACACATTTGCTCTCAGCCAATCAGATGCAAGGATTTCAGTAGCTTTTAACAGTTGTCAGTAAAAATCCCTGACAAGACACTTGATGAAATGCCCCCCTGTTCTGTGACCATCACCAGATGATCAAACTGCCCGCCATGGATCGCAGCGATGAAGCCTTCATGAGGCACGTTGGTGAGGAGTCGCTGTGGCAACCAATGACAGGGAGTCATGAGGAGTGGTTGAAGGACCTGACAGCAGCTCTGATCAAGAGTGGAGGGGTCAGGGATGAGATCCTGAGACTGCTTGAGCCTGTCTGCTTGGCCAAGGTGGGTTAGAGGTTTGGACTATAAGACAACCATCCCTGGACAATTATGTCCTAGGACTTAGGACAAATAGCCTAGAGGAAAATGACATTGAGCCCAACGGACATTTTCCACACAAACCTTTTCCCCTGAAAAGATCAATTGTAGATGATGATTTCATTTACCATCCCCTCCCCCCTCCTGCTTAGATGGATAATGCGGGGGGGGGGGGGGGGAATAGGTGAGAAGGGGATATTTTTTCCTCAAGGGGTAGTTGTAAAATGATTCAGGTGATCACATGCACGTTTGTGGTAAACAGGACTGAGGACTATGCAAATTTTTATTCTGTCCTAGACTTAGTACTGAAATCTATTCCCAGAAAGGGTTCATTCCATATTTACAAAACAGAAACAAAGTTCTTCACAGTTGCTGGTATCACATCTCTATCTTTCCTTGGGGGGGGGACACTTAAAAGCCTTATATTGATTTTTATTCCAAGATAAAACAGTGCAAAACTACAATTATGGTGTTCTTTAAGTTCTGTGTCTCTTGAGTAAAGAGGAACATTTTGGCAGGTGTTCATGCCATCATTTGTGTTACTTTCTAGGTGGAGTTTGCGGAGCGGGTATTTCCTTACCTAATCCACGACATCCTTACAGCTGACAACACTGTGTACAGACAGACCCTCTCGGAGCAAATCAGAGGAGTGTTCTGTTCCTTCACAGAGTCGGTCCTCGACAGCCGCGGTCCTACTCCCATTTCAAGCTCTTCAGGTTAGTGTGTAGTATCTGTGTGATTATTTTCATAGATACAGGCTATATTACACAGAAAAAGACTCTATCCCTTAGATAGGACATGTCATTGGAGGTCTCATGTAGAGGAGAGTCACTACCTTTGCATGTTAACCCATTCATGACAGAGGTCCACATTTTGTTGTTTGGCCTAATATCTTTTGATGCAAAGCCCTAAAAATCATACCAAATACATGAGCAGAAAGAGCAAAAAATTCTACACACACTGGGCCCATTTTGGTTGCGTTAATATTCATTGTTTGATGCTGAAATTTTTTTAAAGGAAAATAAGCATTAAAATCCTTAAATTGGCAATGTGATAGAAAGTTTAAAATCGCCGTTTTCCCCTGCAAATTGGCAACTTTTTGACTTCTCATCATAATTTCTGTCAATTTATATTCATTTCGGATACATGACGTTTCATAAGAAAAATGTAGCAATAAAATAAAAATGTTGGTGTTGCCAATTTGAAGAATAAAAGCTGATCAAATTAGGCTTTAAATAATTCCTGCCACGAATGGGTTAAGAACCCCCTGCTCTATTAAAAAAAAAGAAGCAGGAAATCCTGGTGTAGTGATACACCTGCACATCCCAATCAGTCATACGGGGAGGAGAGACCCAAGGGTGACCATGATTCAATGCACATTTCACAATGGAAATTACTTCACATTAAGTGTAACTTTTCATGACATCTGCACCTTAGGCTTAAAAAATATTCCGAGTCCCAACCTGAAGGCTTAGATATTTATGAAGTTGCCAGACCTGAAAGTAGTAGTGCTTTATCCTTCAAGCCTTCATACCTCATATTTTGGTAGCATATACAAAAAAAGCTTCCACAAATCAGAGAACAAATTTTTTTAAATCTGGGAAACAATGACTAGTTCAGATGAATTTTCTAATATCATAAATATCATTTTTACAATAAATTCATTTGCTTCTATTTGTGATTATTATTTTTTTTGCCCTTTAGATCAGAAAAACAAAGGACTAGGTCAAAGGTCAATCAAGACGCTTCTTGACACGATACACTACCTGAGGACACAAGAGAGGTCTAGCAGGTGAGATAGGTTTTAAGACATAAATCTACTTTACAGGAGAATGTTGCTGTTATTTCATTTTTATTTGAATTTTGTAATTATGTGGGACCTGAAGTTATATGGCCTTCTAGCTTATCCACTATATATTTTGGCCCACAGCTATACTGCCCCTCCTAACTGTGACAAAAAATTATCACCAGAATTTCAACATGAACAATGTCATTTTCAGTAAAAGAGATTTCTGCTCTTTTTTATCATAAAAACTTATTTTGATATGCAGTGATGCCAACAGTTCTTATCTCTGCAGGTTTCATAAAAATGCTGTTTTTTCCAAATTTGTATTACAACACAGGTCTATTGCAGAAAAGGTGAAATACTGTTTTTCCACCCCCCCCCCCCCCATCCCTTTTCATCTCTCAAAGTACTGCACTGCTCTTTACAAGGTTGGCATCCTTGCCAGTATAACTTTGTGTGTGAGCTGCAAAAAGGAATTACCCATCAGGTATCAAGTAACAATTACCACTTGTATATTTCTTTTATGATTATTGCCGTAGGACTTCTCAGTTGACTCCATGGGACAATAACTTTTGGTTGGAGGTAGATTACCTTCAGATGGCTAAAGCTGCGCAGCTCTGTGAGGCTCACTTCACCTGTCTCCTCTACTCTGAGATATGGTGCAACGAACAGAGGTATGCTTTATGTCACCTTGATGATGAACTGATGTTGATGGTGGTGGTGATGGTGATGATGGTGATGATGATGATGAAGGAGGAGGATGTTGTTGATGATTATGTTGACGATGATGATGGTGATGATGGTGGTGGGTGGTGATGATGATGGTGATGATGATAGTGATGATGGTGATGATGGTGGTGGTGATGGTGATAGTAATGATGATGATGATGATTACCTTTAGATGGCTAAAGCTGCTCAGCTATGTGAGGCTCACTTCACCTGTCTACTCTACTCCGAGATATGGTGCAACGAACAAAGTTATACTGTAAGTCACCTTGATGATGAATTGATGTTGATGTTGTTGATGTTGATGATGATGATGATTTTGATGAAGATGACGAAGAGCAGGAGGAGGAGAAGGATGAGGAGGAGGTGAAAGAAAAAGATTATGATGATGATGATGATGATGATGACTGTTGAAGTTTCATGAAGAGGAAAGTACATGTGAGTACAATATTCTTGTAAGCAGTTTGTTGTAGTTGTTGTACACGTTAGCACATGTATCTTTGTTTCTTGATTCATGTCAGGATGG
Organism: Echinometra lucunter; assembly: GCA_029962745.1. Classification (NCBI taxonomy): domain Eukaryota; kingdom Metazoa; phylum Echinodermata; class Echinoidea; order Camarodonta; family Echinometridae; genus Echinometra; species Echinometra lucunter. Next base: position 24,554,267 of record CM057160.1, on the reverse strand, counting down.
CTAATCCACCTCCACGGAGTGGAGGAGCGATGGAAGCTTTCAGCCAGGATTCCACTGACTCCACCGCCCTCACATTGATCTCTGTGGAATCAGGCGTAAACCTCCAGACTCTGTTGATGGAGGCATTTGGGAGTGTGGGAGAACCCGACAGTGTGTATGGTTGTGGAGCAGGCAGGCTGGTAGATACAAATGCAAGGTAGGATATGCTTTCCTGCAGTTTTCTTCAGCAAACAGGTATCAGGGGCATTTCGTAGGAGTAACTTGAACATTCTAAACATGAAACAGGGAAAGGGGCAAAGTGGTAGAGCATAAAACTGTAGTAATATTGTCTTTTTATATAGCGCAGCTACTAAACAAATGTACTCTACTGCACTTTACATAGTATCATATTATCATATTATCACTCGGACTGTAGTTGAGCCACCATGATAAGATGTTAAAGAAGGAATTTCTTCCGACTAGGTACCCAGGTGTTACACCTGGGTGGAGAGTGGCAATCATCAATTAACATCTTGCCACTACACCATGACACCTCCCTACAGTGATGTTCCTGCTGTAATAGATTGAGGCTCATCCAAGCCTTATGACCAGGGCCCCGTAACACAAAGCTTTGCAATCAATCACAAAGTTGTAACAGCCAATCAAAATTTTTTCATGCACGTCTCCTTCAAAATGGTGACTCTGGACCAATCAGAATGGTTGTTTTTATTTTGCGATTGGTCGCAAGCCTTTGTGTTACGGGCCCCTGGTTGTAGGATTAACCATTCCCAAGAACAACTTTTAATCATCTTAACTTCTTTGACGAGTATGAATTACAGAATTCATATTATTTCGACTCCTCATGGAACTCGTGGCACAGTTGGTATGAATCTTCAAACTCATGATGCAATGTTTTTGTCAACCATAGCTTTTCTTGATTCTCTACTGCCTCGTTGATCCTTCATTGCATAATGCAGGATCCATACCTATGAGCATGAAGGTGAGTGGGGGAAGGCTTTAGCAGCGTATGACCTGCAGATGGAGTCCTCACACTCGGAGGCCACACAGCTTGGTCTCTTACAGGTAAACGTATACGTACATGTACATGTATATCTACAGGATTTTATCAATTCTATTAGTGTTCGTGGATTCATTTCTCTTGTGACGTTTCCTCTTCTGTATTTTTTGTCTAAGCGCACTAATCCTCTTTCCTGAAAAATTTAACAGTTTTAGCCATTCTTTTGCCTGATCGAGAAACTTTAAGCCTGATTAATGGATTTTGTTTATATTTCTTTTTATGTGTTAGAAATGCATGTATGCTTCAAGTTTCATTGTTCATGAAAGCTTAATGTTTGCGTGTAGAATATTTCTAGCACAGAGTAGGACGTCTCATCTTATTTATTTGGGGTTATGGGTTGAATCATCATCATCCTATCACTGTCATTTGTTGTCCTATGACTCTTCAATTCATTTCAATTTCGGTTATTTCCATCATCACGATACATGTATATACGGATAAAAAAATGGAATATAAAAAAGCAACTAGCATTACAATATTAAAATACATATAAATTGGCATGATTGTAAAGCAAGAAATACAGAAAGATATTAATACAAAATAATTACATGGAAAAAGATGCATCAGTAAAACTATGTGGGGCTCCATGTTTAATTTGCTTTATGACCCCATTTGACTTGGTTGGAATAGTTCTTGTGCATCTACAAGTTTGGCAGTCTGGCAGTTTGACAGTCTCAGATCGTCCGCCTCATTTGAGTCATTTTGTGTTTCTCCCACTTTCGTACTTTTTATGAGAACAGGCAATGCAGAAGTTTGGTTTGTCAGGGATTCTTCAGACCTATCTAGCTGGACAGAAGGCTCAGGGCCAGCAGAGTGAGGAAGGCCAGGGTCTGCTTGAATACCAGTACGAGGCAGCATGGAGGAACGGATTATGGGACCTCGATCTGGAAGAAAGGTACGCATGATTACCGAATGGTACCTTAGACCAGTGCTTCTCAACCTTTTTTACCTCAAGGCCCACTTTAGCTATCAACAAAATTTTGAGGCCCACCTTCATTCTTGATAATATTTTGAGGCCCACCTCACAGAATCTCAATGAGGAAAAAAAATTTAAAAACATGACAAAAGAAAATAGAGAACGAATTGTGTGGTAATCATCTGGACCACTACGTTACCTCCATTACATTACAAAATCCAACTTACATGTATGGTTACAATAAAATAATGAAAGACTGATATAATATCCCCCCCCCCCCCCCCCCCTTGTAAGAAATCTTCGAAATTTTAGCACATTGCATTGACGATAATCCACAACTGTTGATTTTATTTTAATATGTTTAATAAATTCAATTCAATTTGATGTTAACAATAAAGCTGAATTTAAGAATTTTTCCAAAATATTTTGGACTGATCTTGCGGCCCAACTTAGAAAGCTTCGCGGCCCACTGGACCACCGGTTGAGAAGCGCTGCCTTAGACCAACATAAATATTACAGCCAGAGAAAGACAGTTTTCTCATGCTCAGTCAAGAAACTTATGAAATGCAGGCCCGGGACTTGAAACAGAAAGACCCTGAACCAATAGCATTAGTGGGCCACAATTTGGTTGATATCATTTCAGAGGAATGGATTTTAGGACAGGAATCTAGAAAAGGTAACTGACTTACATGTACATGTATAAGGGAATTTTCAGACCACAAGACAGGTTTAGACCAAGACAGGACCAAATGTGCTTAGAAGTATCTAACAAGGAAGACCAGACTTCATTCGTGGCGAGCGGTTGCCTCCTATCTTGATATTATATTTTGTAAATCAATATGTCTACCACAGCTCCACAGAATGTTCGCTGGGTTACCATGAGAATATCTTCAGAGCACTTTCCAGCCTGAAGACCAGAGACCAATCCTCTTACCAATTGGCCATTGACAGAGCAACGACAGGTCTCACCCACCTCCTAGCTCATGTCAGCCTGGAGAGCGTTCAGAGGATATATCCTCTTATGACAAGTCTGATGGGGCTCCAGGAGATTAGTAATGTTGCCACATTCATACTTGGGTGAGATGGGAGTTTTTTAACCCTTTTTCAACTACAGTTGAGCCTTGTTGAAATTGTACAGTTATGTTAAACAACTGTAACAATTAGTTTTCTCCTTTACCAGTGTACCAGAGAACCTGAAAATTATATTTGAGCAGTATGTATACACTTATTATTATCAACATATTCAGTGATTGCAAAAAAATGATAAAGAAATTCAAAGAAAATATCAGAACAGTTATCAATATTTTTTCTTATAATTAATTCAGCAGGAAACGTGCTAAATATGTGCATCAGATTTGGTTAGGACTATCAGCATACATGTGAATATGTAATCTGTTGGACTAATTCATTTCCAAATCACACAGAACTATAATGTTGTTGATGTTTATTTTGCTGATTTTCATAAGGGCCTTGATTTCTTCTGGCATAGGTTTATCTCCTCATCCTGTGTAAATTCCACCGTGAAACTCCATGTGGATGGTCAAAAGGGAATTGGTCATTGCTTTTTAATACTAATGAGATGTACTGCACCATGATGAAAGTGCGAAAACGTGAAGTGATTTTCTAAACAGATAAGCAAAGCTGAAAATCCATCAAAAGCGAAAAGAAAAGAACTGAAGATAGCAGTCATCATTACATGATTGCGTACTGCTCTTTGTAAACATTGCTTTGCATAAGCTCTTTTGAAAGAAATCTGTAGTTTCCAGTGGAAGACTTAACTTGACACAAGCTTTAAACCATAAATGAATGTAAGTGAATATATGAATCATTTTTGTTTACAGACACAAGACGGAATTTCAACCCATCTTTAATGCCTGGACATCACAGCTGCCCCTCATGAACAACAGCTTTGAGTTCAGTGAGCCCACCCTGGCCCTCAGATCCACCCTCTCTCGTCTAGTGCATGATGGGATGGATGGAAATCGGCGTAGAACACTGCATGATGGGATTGCTGGCCATCTCAAGACACAGATTCAGTGGGCGAGAGATGCTGAGAGGTTTCAGGTGAAGATGGTTAGATTAAGTTTACATGTTGTCGGCGACACTTCTGTGATCATAAATAGCATAAAATTAATAGATTTTAATCTGTAAAAGCAAAATTAATCATACATTTATAAATTTTAGCTAAAAACACAATTTGTATTGAAATTATACATGAAATCACATTTCTGAGCAATTTTTGGTCTGACGTGCAAGTACAAAATTATGCGTAGCTTTGGAACCCCACGCCTGGGGCCCAGGGCATCGCGGTTCTCAAAAGATGCATGAGATGTCAAAGAAAAAGTCCTGAAATTTTAGCTCGAGATCTTTTTTTCGTTAAAAAAAATTCAGAAAAAAAGGTTTGGGGGGGGGGGGCTAATTTAGCCCTCCCCGTGTTATTTGAAATATTGTTGTAGGTCAGAAATGGTGTTATTCGTTACTTGTTATTAATACGTGTATGTCCTATATATGGTTTTTCTCTGTACAGGTTGCTGAGAGAGCTCTGGTTCATCTGAAAGAACTGGAGCAGAAAAAGGATCAGACCACTACACCGGAGGGGTGGTCAAGCTCTCTCGAGGAGGCGCAGCTCTTCTGGGCTAAGAACGAGAAGACCACAGCATTGCACCTCATGAAGGCACTCATTGACAAGTTATCAAAGGTGAGACGATTGACTGGAAGGGGTTGTTTGGAAGGAAAATTTTGGCGATGTTTTGATAAGGTCTGTTCACTCTACCATTGATTAAAGATTCTCTCATGTGCTTTACTTATTGCTGGAAATGTCCCGACACCTAACCCTAATCATAACTATAATCTTAATTTAAACCTATTCGCAACCCAAGCCCCAAAACTATAGCTTTGATGTAAAAAAGCGTTGTGAGAGCAAATTTCCGAGTACCCTTGTGAGATGTTAAGAATTTCAACTCTTGTATGTTGCTCCTGTCCTTAGACAAGGCACTTTAACATGTTGTCATTATAACCAGGGCCCCGTAGCACAAAGCTTAGCGATCGATCGTACAATAAATTTTTGCGATTGATTGCACATAGTTGTCAATGCAATCAATCGCAAAGATCAATCGTACAATCATTTGCTAAGCTTTGTGTTACGGGGCCCAGATGTAATGAATGATACCTTGTCGTTAAAAAGTTATCATATATGTACATTAATGTTGTCAGCACTGGTAGCCTCCAGCTAGAACCATAGTGTCACTGAAAGTTATAGTTGTAAATCTGCTCATGAAATTAAAAAACAGACGAAAAAACAGCCATACTTGAAACCTTGTACATCCTGAAGATGTATTTATTTTTCCAATTTTTTTTATATATGGACAGATTTCACCTTTTCTTCCCTGGAGGATGTTATTAATTTCTTTTTGATAATGCAAGAATATATTTTCTTCTGGAAATGTATATTATACAGAAATTATGGATTGTTTGCGATGCATGAAATGACTCTCCTCATTTTCTTCACATTATTAATTTCCTTTTGATAATGCAAGAATATATTTTCTTCTGGAAATGTATATTATACAGAAATTATGGATTGTTTGAGATGCGTGAAATGACTCTCCTGATTTTCTTCACATTCACGCAGTCCCAGGATCCTAATCACTACAAGATGTATGCCACAACATTGAGTATCCATGGCAACTGGCTGGCAGAAACTCGGTCACAGAGCCCTAACGTTATCATGGAGGACTACATGGAAAAGGTATCTATGTTGCCCTCTTGTGGCAAAAGGAAGCAAGTGACATTGAGTACAAATACCACAAATGAAGAAATTATATTTTTGACAAGGCCCTACAACGTGGATATTTGTGATCAGAAATAATGTTGTTTGCTGTAACTTGCTTCCTTTTGCCACAGTTTTCCAGCCAATTCTGTGCACTTGCTCCCTTTTGCCACCAAATTATTTCAGAGATGGGTCATATTATGAATAATGACTTGTCATTTAAATGAAGCATACCTCAAATATGCCAAATAAATAAAAAAGTTATTTTCCTTCAAAATGTCGCTCGCTTCCTTTTGCGAAAGTAAGGCAGTATGTTCCGCATAACCTTGGAGGTTCTCGCTAGTAGGCAGGAGTGTTAACTGTGAAACCAGAATTATGACAAATTGTACACAATTGCCTTTTTTTTCTTTACAAAAATTTTGCGATTAAACAAAGTTTTACTGATGTGTGTTATGATTTCACCATTTTGCACCATGCAAGAAAGGTTCATTCTATGTAAAATTTCTATTTTTACAGTAGTTCATTCAGTGATCTTGTTGCTTGTAAATTTGTGATTTTTCTTATCAAACTGACCATATCAATATTGTTTCAGCCTATTTATTCTAGATCCTAGCATTATCAATTGTGGTGCCACTAGATTTCCAACTTTTCTAATCTGCATAAACTTAATAAGTACACATATGTTTATGTACTGAGAACTGCCATTGTAAACAAAGCTTGGAGATTCCATGTTTATGGTATCTGAGATGGCATACATTGTACATGAAAACTCGAGCCAAAACACACCCTCATAAGGCGCTTTCAGATATGATGTGACTTTGTGGCGCTACTTTGTGTGCACACATTTTTTGTGTTCAGATATGATGCGACTTTGTGCCTCCACTTATGCTAATGAACACACATTAACCAGTCAACTCTCAAAAGAAAGCCTTGTCAAAACTTGTGCAGACAATCTCATGACAACATATATTGCGCTAACTTTTCAGGAATTTGATTGGTGCGCATTTTTTTGCAGCCAGGCAAATGTGTCCTGCTTTGGCAACATTTTTTAGTTGCCCCATACCCTTAGACCTGTACACAAAAATGTGTGCACACAAAGTCACATCATATCTGAAAGCGCCTTTATGATTATAAGTTTATTCATTTACTTTGCAATGCAGATCGAGTATACGATCTTTAACAATGTAGTAATGCCTAAAATTTGTTTACGAACTTTCTACAAGTTGAATAGAAATAGTTTGTTTGGACTTTGATTTTCTTTTTTTTTGTTCAGGCTGTTACAATCTTTGATGAGAAGAGAGATATGAGTGAAGCAGCAGTCAATGCATATCACTCTCTGGCCAGGTTTGCTGATGCTCAGTATCAACGCCTCGTAGAGTACATGAAGTCAAAAGACTACGAGGATAAGAGGAAGCTGATGAAGACTTCAATGGAAAATGTTGAGAAGCTGAAAACCCTCGGCATCGGCAGCTCAGATAGGTAAACTGGGATTTTATGATGTTATGTTAGGCTTTACATTAGTGCTGTAATATTACGGTTATTTTCGATTCTGTTTAACAGTGACTCAAAACCGAGTGGTTTTCAGTTACAAATAATGCACTTCTTCCAAGGTCACTGCTGATTAAAAGTAGGTATAGTAGAATACCTAGCATGTAACCAGCACGCGCCAGGTATCAAATTTCTAGGTCAGACGCGATTTCCATTTCTTGCACTCAATTACTCGATCATCACTACGGTGCAATCAAGTAGTTTTATGAAAGGTAGAACTGATGAAACACAAGTCTTATTTGCTCCATGATCATTTTGATTCAAAATACGTCCTATTAAATGCACAGTGGAATGCCACTGGCTTGCTACCCCGATCCAACCCGTTTGCAGTGAATTGCTGCAGGTCCACCATTTTTATTTGTATCACAGTACAGCGAATTGACTCTTTTATTCATACCTCAGCAGCATGTGCACGCTCGAAATGCATGCAACATGAATATTGATCAGTGTGCGATCGTTCTGAGATGTGCAGTACGCTATTCACGTACATGTAAATTCTGTATCAACATTCATGAGCTCGCCAGTGTGATGGATTATTCATTACCGGTAGCCTTTGCGTCTGAAATAAGTACTTATGCATTTTCCAACATAATCTGGTATTATATTAGCGGTAGCTGTAAAATGAGTTTATAAACGGCGTTAGCAGACCTTCGTACATTCAGTAGTGTACGTCTTGTCCCACATGTACATTTTTGTGTGTTTTGTGAAATACAAATAGATGAAAGAAACACAAAAGATGCACATGGTGTTGACAGTGGATAGGTGAAACACACCCAATAACTCTCAGATTGGTAAATTTCCTTGAATGAATGCATTTTGACATAATTTTTCAAAATAATCTATGTCACAGTGTTGCAGAGAAAGCAAAAAAACAACATAAATAGAAGTGGAAGATATAGCCATAATGGAATCTAAGTGTTTCCCACTTTTTCAGTTATCATAAGTTACAACTTTGATTATTTCGGAATGTTTGATAGGTTTTTCCGAATCCATGCAAAGCAATCGGCCATCGACAAGAAGGAGGTGGAGTCCCTGAAGGAGGATTGTAGGAACTTTCTCTTACGTGCCATGGAATGTTACCTGCACTGTCTGGAGGCATCCCACCAATCCCAGGACACCCGCGTCTTCCGTCTCTGCTCCCTCTGGTTTCAGAACGGGACGGATGACCAGATCAGTCTCCTCCTCGAGGACACCATAGGCCGAATCGAGAGCAGGAAGTTCCTACCCATGATGTACCAGCTCGCAGCCAGGATGACCACCAAGATCCAAGGCAAGGAGAAGTTCTACTCCATCCTGAATGCTCTGATAGAGAGAGTGGCAGCGGACCATCCTCACCACGCCCTACCGGTCATCTTGGCTTTGGCCAATGCCAACCTGGACTCAGTCATCAACTCTAAGAAAACCAAGCTGGGAAGGAGTAGTGGTGGAGATCTCTCACAAACAGACAAGGTGAGTTGCTTTACTCCATTTTGTGATTTTGTAGAGGGTTCAAAATTCTCATTTTAGAACACTATTTAGACAAAAATGATGATATATTTTTAGAAATGAAATGCCTGTCCATTTACAAGGGCCTGATCAAATGCTTTAAAAACCAGTATCCCTGTAATAAACTAACAGGCCAGGCATCTACCACTCAATCCTCCTTGGATGGGATGCCAAGTAGGATGTAAAAGTGAGGTAGGAATGACAAAGGTAGATACTTTTTTTGCCGACGAACTCCAGTTAAATGAAAGGATTTGAACCCTCAGTTCTTTCAAAATCAGTTCTTTCCACTTTCAGTGAGTAAGGAATGCCATGCAAATGCTTTTCACCTTCATCATCATCGATAGTCATTATCATCATCATCATTGTTACCATCATCATCATCATCATCATCATCATCATCATCACTATCATCATCATCACTATCATCATCACCACTATCATCATCATTATCAATATCACTGTCATCATCATCATCATCATCACTATCATCATCATCATCATCATCATCATCACTATCATCATCATCACTATCATCATCATCATCATCACTATCATCATCACTATCATCATCATCATCATCATCATCATCATCATCACTATCATCATCATTATCATCATCATCATCATCATCACTATCATCATCATCATCATCACTATCATCATCATCACTATCATCATCATCATCACTATCATCATCATCATCGTCATCATCATCATCACTATCATCATCACTATCATCATCATCATCATCATCATCATCATCACTATCATCATCATCATCATCATCACTATCATCATCACTATCATCATCATCATCATCATCACTATCATCATCATCATCATCATCACTATCATCATCACTATCATCATCATCATCATCACTATCATCATCATCATCATCATCATCATCATCACTGTCATCATCACTATCATCATCATCATCATCACTATCATCATCACTATCATCATCATCTTAATCACTATCACTACCATCATGTGCAATGTGCAATGAACCACTATACCACATCACATCCACAAAACAGTGATACCCTTATGACACAGTAAACAAGTCTACACTTTTTTTAATGGTATCTATGTGATTCTTTGATATTCCTCCAGGATCGAATGGAAGCAGCTGTTGACATGAAAAACCGACTGATGTCCAAGAAACCTTGCTGTGACATCATACCAGCCATGAACAAGCTCTCTGAAGCTTACATCAAGATGGCCTACTGGGACGTGTCAGCAAAGAAAAAAGAAACCAGTAAGTTCTGAAAGAGCAGGAAATAAGAGAATATATACATCCTAATGCTGATAGAGATGTGATTGAATTAATCGGTTGTGAATGTGAAACAAAGGCGAATTTACTTCTTTTGTCTCATTATTGCTGATTTTCAAGCATAACATTTCTTAGGATCTCATGTGAAATGAAAATGTATCAATCATTTGTTGATATTGTCCCAAAGGCATCACTGCTACTGTAACAGCAGCTGTTTCCCTTGATTTAACCTCCACCTGCTGCTCTTCGTTATCATAGAGCCCATTCCTATAGCATCCAACCAACCCCTTCTTGATATGAAATCCCTGCATCACGTTGCTGTACCAACTCTGGAACTGGATGTGAATGCATCCTGTTGCTATGATGACATTGTCTACGTCGAAGGTTTTGAGCCGACCTTCAAGCTAGCGGGTGGGATCAACCTTCCCAAGATCCTCACTTGCAGGGGGTCGGATGGGGTCAAACGTAGACAGCTGGTAAAGGTGAGAGGCATTTTGAATTCAGTTAGTGGTTATTTGTTTTACCTGACTGCTAAGAAAGCATGCATGCTTGTAAGTAAGCAACCCAAGGACTAACGGCTTGAGTGCTCAAGGTGCTTATAAAAATAATTAAGAATGAAACAGAAACATTTTTTTTACTTTTAGTAGAATCGGAGGTTGTACCCTTTTAGATGTCTTCAAGGCTTTCCAATAGAGTAGGACACATGTGAGTAGAGAATCTCCCCCAAAGTTCCCCAAAGTTTTTGCACTGTCAGGAATCACAAGGGAACCACAAGTGGATGAGCATAAAGATCTTATGGGGGTTAATTCTGGATTAAACAGATATTGTATTGAAGAGCTGAACCGTGAACAGAAGGCAGTGAAAAGTGAGCTACAAAATCTTTGAATAATGCGATGTGTCCCTTAAAATGCACATGCGATTTTATGGGCAGGGTAATGTTTCATTCAGGCAGGATGAATGTCTGCTTTTGTCACTTAACCTGTTGACTACTGAATTCTCTAATTCCTGTAGGTGTAATACAGGGACCACCCAGTTCCAGTAGGTAATGGGCTAATAATATGATTTTATTTTCAAGGGTAATGATGATTTGAGACAGGATGCTGTTATGCAGCAAGTGTTTGGTCTGGTCAACCAGCTACTCAGCAAGAACACAGAGACAAAGAGAAGAAAATTACAGATCAGGAGATACAAGGTAACATGCTCCTTTTATTACTTGTATTTGTAAAGCTGGTGTGTTGAATTATATCATGCTCTATATTCTTTTCCTCTCCTATCATATACATGTATTTTTCTGTACAACTTGCTAGCTTCTTTCGTTAACCCATTCGTGACAGGAATTATTTAAAGCCTAATTTGATCAGCTTTTATTCCTCAAATTGGTAACACTAACATTTTTGTCTCGCCTGCGTAGCGGAGCGAGACATAGGTATCACTATTTCCGGTGTAGGCGTCGTCGTCGGCGTCGGCGTCGTCGTCAACAATTGTGTTGTACACCCAATAACTTTCTATAGCTTTAAGGTGGGATCACCAAATTCATACCAGAGGTCCATCTCTTGAAGGCGCAGGTCAAGTTCGAATATGAGTCGAATTTGAATAAGGTCAAAGGTCAAAGGTCAATGAACTTTCCATGACTGGCACTGTGCTATATTGTACACACAATAACTTTTTATACCTTCGAGGTAGGATTGCCAAATTCATACAAGAGGTCCATCTCTTGAAGGTGCAGGTCAAGTTCGAATGTGAGTTGAATTTGATTAAGGTCAAAGGTCAAAGGTCAATGAACTTTCCATGACTGGCACTGTGCTGTGTTGTACACACAATAACTTTCTATAGCTTCGAGGTGGGATCACCAAATTTATACCAGAGGTACATCTCTTGAATGCACAGGTCAAGTTTGAGTATGAGTTGAATTTGAATAAGGTCAGAGGTCAAAGGTCAATGAACTTTCCATGACTGGCACTGTGCTATGTTGTACACACAATAACTTTCTATACCTTCGAGGTAGGATTGCCAAATTCATATGAGAGGTCCATCTCTTGAAGGTGCAGGTCAAGTTTGAATGTGAATTGAATTTGATTAAGGTTAAAGGTCAATGAACTTTCCATGACTGGCACTGTGCTATGATTTACACCACTTTGTTCCTGTAATGACATGAACTTTATAATTTGATACTTTTTAACACTAACATTTTACTTCAGTTCAACAGAGTTCATTCTACAGTTTACTGTATAATAGCAGTGAACTCACTACTCTCTATACCTGAACCAGATTTTGTATTTTACTTGTTACTGTTTTTCATATATTTGTTTATTTATTTATTTATTTATTTATTTATTTATTTATTTATTTATTTATTTATTTATTTATTTAATTTATCCATAACCAAGCCTATGTAATGATAATTTGTGAACTCCCTTTCACTTATTATTACAATATGATAGTGCATTTTTCTGTCTGTGTATTTTGATTTAATTAACAGTGAATGCAACATGGCTGAAGGATCACTATGTTTGGATGCTTTTTGCATCTGTTTGTTCCACTAATAGCATGACCTTTACAATTTTAATACTTTCTTAGTGTTATCTGATTTCCTAGGGATAAAGTAGGCCTATACCATTATTGCATATGTAAACTGTCAGAACCACAATTCACCCCCTAAACTGCTGACAGCCTCAGAAGTCATATAGCATAGTTTTGACATGCAGTCTCTTCATGACTGCAATATGCAGGCGAGACAACGCTTGGCGTTTGCCTTGTTATTTTAATGCTGCATTTTTCTTATAAAACGTCATGTATCTGAAATGAATATAAATTGACATGATGAGAAGTCAAAAAGTTGCCAATTTGCAGGGGAAAACGGTGATTTTAAACCTTCTATCACATTGCCAATTTAAGGATTTTAATGCTTATTTTCCTTTAAAAAAATTTCAGCATCAAACAACGAATATTGAACGCAACCAAAATGGGCACAGTTTGTGTAGATTTTTTGCTCTTTCTGCTCATGTACTTGGTGTGATTTTTAGGGCTTTGCATCAAAAGATATTAGGCCAAACCACAAAATGTGGACCTATGTCATGAATGGGTTAACCCTTACTGTGCCGCTGCACATGTCCCCTGTGCCACATTTATTGCAGAGGTGCTTAGTATGCATGAGTGAGCATGTGACTGTACTTTTATTTGGCAATGCTATGAAGGCTAGTGTACATGGCTTTGGTTTCTAATTTTTATTTGAAGGCTGCAGGAACAATATTGCTTTGCCAAATATTAATTTGCTTACTGTGCAGCCTCCCGCCCCCATATAATTTGCAACTGTATATTATGCATTCAGCATGAAATTACTGACATCTATGCTGCCATATGTAAAAGAAGGTTTGTCTTCATTTCATATTTATGTTAATGAGAATTTGAATATAGATACCATTGTGTTATGTGATAGGTTTACAATAGAAACCCTTTGTGATCAAAACGAGTGCAATATGTTCAGTATTTTGTTATGTGATAGGTTTACATATGATCACCATTTTGTTATAAATGGAAAATTATTGAAAATGAAATTTCACAACCAAGGATTGATAATTTCGCAGGTAGCATGTAGACCTTGTAAATTGATGTACGATCTTCTTGTGGCATGATCTTTGCCAGAATTTTATTCCAATATGTTGAAATAACACATTTTAATTTTTGCATTTTTTAATTTGCTTTCCGGACACATTCTTTCGCACAGTGACACAAAGATAAAATGCCTGAAACGAGTGCAATATGATCATTATTTTGTTATGTGATATATTTACAATAGAAACCCTTTGAGATCAAAATGAGTGCAATATGGTCATTATATTTTCATGTTCTACTGTAGGTTGTTCCTCTCTGTCAGAAGAGTGGTCTCTTGGAATGGTGTGAGGGTACGATGCCTCTCGGTCTCTATCTCATAGGAGACTCCAAGAAAGATCCTGGTGCTCACGTACGCTACCGCCCAGGAGATTGGAAGACGATGGCCTGCAGGGGCAAGATGGCTGTGAGTATATACTGCAAATCCTTTAAGAGAAGCTTCAGTTCTGGGAAGTTGAAAAATAATTTGTGAGCTTTCTCATTTTTTCCATGTCAGTTATACCCCCAGCTCATTAGAAGGTGATTCTGCTGTGATCCTCAAAAATCATTGAAGCGTGGTGGATCGTGGCTTGAGCCTTTTCAATCTTCTCAGTTGTATCTTGAGCCTTTCTGAAGCGCCAGTGATCGCCACCATCGCCCTTGTCGCCACCAAATTTTGAACATGTTAGAAACTTCTGTAGCGAGAGCGCCAAGATCGCCAAGAGCACCACAATCGTCTTAAGAGCGTATTAAAAACGACATGCCCGTAGCTCTAATGTATCAGCAATGCCTAAAGCCTACTTCAAGCACATTGAAAGCGGCTCCTATTGCCCGCGCTTTCAGGCCTGTTCCCAAGATGATTTTTCCTCGATTATGTTTCTGGGCATCTCATCCGGGCATCCTGGCTGGTATTGTTACATCATTACAACAGCAGTGCAATCACCGTGCAGGTAAAAAATGGAGTTGGAGGGTGATTCTACCACACTTTGCAAAAGTTTCACAGATCGCCATGGATCACTATGGTCGCCATAATCGCCTTTCTAGTGAGATGGGGGCCTTAGGAAGAATATCATAGTTAAAATGTCCCCCTAGAAAAGATTGCTCTTCATATGCCCTCATATTGGAAAGATGATAAAGAAAAAGCTGAACAATTTTGGGGTAGCATTTATGCCAGATTTGTTTGTGGTCCCATGTACTCTTTTCTTTGAGCAGTGCAAGTACCTGTTGGGGAAAGTAAGTGAATTTCTTATCAATTCGTTAATCTCCAAATCTCACACCAAACACCTGTATTTATATACGACTAATCTAACTCTCCCAGTTGCTTTGGAACAGATTCTTTCACATTATGATCGCATGACCAGAATTCCAGTTTATCTTCATCAGTATTGATATTTGAAGGACAACATTTCTCTGAATAATTTGTAGATGCTCAATGCAATATCAGTACTCTTGGAGCACCTTTTTGCAGTCCTACATTTACATGCCTATGTGCAAAAAAACAATGGACCAATAAATTCAGAAATGTAGGGGTTTTTTCCCTATCTATTTCTCAAGTTGGTTGGAATATTTTATACATGAGAAAATTATTTCTTTTACAGGCTGCCCATCAGACTGGTGATAACAATAGAAAATTCAAGGACTTCATCACCGTCTGTAGCAACTTCCAACCTGTCTTTCATCACTTCTTCCTGGAGAGGTTCCTGGACCCTGCCGATTGGTTTGAAAAAAGACTCAGCTATACTCGCAGTGTTGCCACAGGATCTATAGGTGAGAAATAACAACTTCATTTACAAGTCTCTGACTTGACAAGCTTTTTTTGTCATCTACATGTATGTGAATTGGAAACATTGACATTTATTATTATTATTATTAATGGTTTGGCATCACTTGTACCTGGGAGGGGAAAAGCGAATAGAATCACTGTAACCCTCAGGTCTCTCCTCCCAATATTACTGATTGGGGGTGTGCAGGTGAACCACATACAGCGGGATTTCCCCCTACTCTTATACGAATAGTGCAGTGGGATCTTTAATGTGCAAAGGAGGTGACTCTCCTTTACACGGGACCTCCATTTAACGTCCTATCCGAGGGACGGAGTGTTTTCCACTGTAGCATAGCCTGCGTCTATGAAACAGGGGAGGGGCACGATAACACACAACGTAGGCTTCAGTCATCTGCCTTGGCTGGACTCGACTACGGTCTTTTGGTTCGAAAGGCAGACGCTTTGCCGACTGAGCCAACTCGCTCCCTCGTTTCTTTTAGGACGGGTACATGTAGGACAGTTATGACATACTTTCTGGTTTTACAGGAACAAATCAAGAATAAACCGTTAGTACTAACCCTGAGATAACTCGGGCTGGGGTCTATGGAAAATACTTGTTAATCCGAAATCAAATTGTGCTCATGAAGGTCACACTTTATTGAAATGTACACATACATGTAGGTATCACTCTTCACCATATTATTTCATCATCTTGTGTTTTGATAGTTGGCTATGTTGTAGGACTTGGAGACAGGCATGTACAGAATATCTTGATAGACTGCAACACTGCAGAACTGGTTCACATTGATCTTGGTGAGTACGACTCTTTCTTCACAATGTATGGACATGTGCTAGGAAAGTGATGCGGCATATGCTCAGGTGACAGTTGTTCAAGGCTTTATTTTTTGGTGTCAAATTCTGTCCAGGGTTAAAGTTCAGTATTCTGTTGGTGTGCAAAATTGACGTAGAGCAATTGTCCCTGGAGCATTTTTCATTGTTTCACTCCTAATATGTAGCCTCCTCAGTAGAAATCTGTATAGACTTGGTGCAAATGATGTGGAATTTCGGGGGGGTTGCATTTTGGGAGGTTGAATTTTTGCAGTGTTCACATATTTACTACTTTTGTGAGATGGGATGGGGGCGGGGTGTGGAGAATTTACCTTTTTTGTTGTTGTTGTAAATCCCTGATGCTCAGTGTATGCACCAAGGGTACATTGATGATAACCCTGACAGGAACCCTAACAGGGCATGTAAAATATGTATATTATACTTGTACATCTGACTTTCTTTCAAAACAGCTATAGACACTTTG
>CM057160.1:24531639-24534551 GCA_029962745.1 Echinometra lucunter | reverse complement strand
ACCAGAACTCAAAACTACCTATGAAATATCCTCAAAACTTCCACAGTTCCAATCCTTGTTGGGAGCTTTTGTGGTCCATACAGAAGAAGGCACACAAGGTTTGAGCTTTTCAGTTCACATGCAGATTCCTAAAGAACAAGAATTTGAGATGCTTTCTCAGCCATTTTTTCATTCAAGAAATTCCAGACCTCTCTTACCCCCTGTAAGGAGAGGCCAACAAAATCCTTTTAAAACTTTAAAATGAGCTCTGCAACTTCTATTCTAGTTTGTTTTTAGACTACAGCCTCACATTACAGGCCTTCAGATGATTAACTATTCCATGACATGTACTGCGGGTAACTCAATCCGACTAGTTTCAAGGCTACCGTCCAGCGAATAGTCTAGGAAGATTCCTAGTGTCTTAAAGACTTCCAGCACTGTCTACCATACTTTGGAAAAAGGAAGCAAGTGACATATCAACCAAGTTTTGTGCTCTTCTTCTGGGCCAAATTTTGTGCATGAACACTCATCCTGCTTAGAGATATGTTAGGCGAGACATCATGGTATTGCATTGATGTCAGTGTAAATGACAGGTACATTTTGCTCTTTTACAGGAAATGTCACTTCTGTCATGTGCTTTCCTTTGCCAAAGTAGTGCAGTGTTGTCCAAAAAATAGCTTTATATTTCAGGTTTCTTGGATGATTTCACTGTTTCGTGACGGGTACCAAAAGCCGGTCAGTCCAACTAAATCCAGAGTGACCGGCCACGGAAGAGTCTAGAGAGATTCTTCAGGTCCCTAATCCGGCCCAGTCCCATTAGAGCCACGGTGACCACCCAGGGAAGACTCTAGAAAGATTCTTCGGGTCCCTAGCCTCCTGTATGAGGAGACTGACCTGACCGGCTACGCTCAGTGTCACCCCGTCCTCAACTCCACCAAGCTTCTGTCGCAGTCTCAGGAGAACCCTCTCAGCAACCTACACAGGAAAGTCAAATGTAAAGATGAAAGGATATATGGCCGGGGTCCTAAAGCTAAATGGGTCTAAAAGCTAACACTATGAACATGGCGGACAAAGAAAGCGGACAAAATAAACAACCTCTCATTTTACCCTTCAAAACGGTTCTGGTAGTCAAAAGAACATCCCTTCACAGCTATTATGTTTAATCATGTAGTTCAAGGTGAATATGCATGCTACACCTGTTCCACATATTTCAGACAATAGCAGTGAACGGATTGTTTATTTTGTCCACTTTCTTTGTCTGTCATGTTCAGAGTGTAAGCACCCTGTAAATAAGCAAAATGCGATACCTTCAATACACCACACTTTGGATGTGACTAAGGAACAAGAATATCATAAAGGTTTGCTAAAAAGATCAATATTCTTCCTGCATTTTGTAAGCCGGAAACTGATTATTATAGTCTTGCATTGTCTGCCTCACATGAAAAGATACGTGTGTGAAATCGTGTGATATTCCATTTATGATTCATGCATTTTAGTGTAGATGTCTGAATGGAACCAAATAGGGCGGTTGTACTGTGCTCCACACTTTGACCCCTGCACACCGACGGCTTCCCGCACAAAATTCAGAGCGTTTTTTTGTTTTTCGCACAATAGAATTCCCATTGGTTTTAAGAGTGCGCAAGCATTGTGTGGTGCTGTGTCCATGCTGTTTTCAGGGACCCAAAAACTAAGTTTTAACATTTTGATAGTAAATGCACCCACTTCAATGAGGTTTTTAGGTAAAATCTTCTACATTGTAATACTAGTCTTAGTATACAATGTTTCATATGATCTGGCAATGAATTCATATAGTGAAAGTTCCTTTTCTAAGATTTCCCAAAACTTTACACTATTAATGCATCATACCTGATTAACCTCTTCCCTAGAGGTTGCAGGGCTACTAGCCCCATTGGTGGCAGGGGTAGGCAGGATGTCCTGAGGACCATCTGTAGTGGTGTTAAGCTCAGACTGGTCTCCCATCTCGGTACGGTCCAACTCCTGCAGGGCCAGGGCTCGGGCTGGGGACATGGTCCAGGTGTACAGGGGGTCATAGAGAAGGACCTGGAATAGACAAAAAGGTATTTAGGAATCGGTCACTACAGTACGAAGAAGCATATTTTCAATTTCATTTTGGAGCTTGACGTCACACAGCATTAGATGGACGTGCCAACACATAATTAACTGACTCGTCATTTCCCATTGAAATAGTTTCATAATACACTGCCCAACAATTTGAATAATGGGTGTGCATGGGCTATAAAGATTGGCTAAGTTTTCCTGCTGAAACATAAAGTATTCTATTTAAAGGTAATGCCTATGCTCATGAAACATTTTGCATGCTAAATTTAGTCGTGAAACAAAGAAATAAAAGTCAAACTCCACCTCCCAAAAATTCATTTATGAAAATAGTTCAAAAACTTGATGGCACTATTGGGTTCTAATATGTACAGGAGAGGAAACACTGGAGGAAAGAATAAAGATTCTTGTTACCTCTACCACTGTCAGAAGAGCTTCTCTTGAGTTGTGCATTACTTCCATAGTCTTCTCACTACATCTGAAAATTCAAAATTGGAAGATGCTAATCTTAAATGTAGAAATCCATTTTCTTCATGTTACACTCCTATTCCCCTATTGTATTCTTTTATGCAAATTCATGTGACTTGTCAGAGTCTAGCAAAGGTTATAGCATTATTAAAGAACATCCGACCACTTAATCAATTTCTTGTGATAATACATGACAACAGCAGTGCTATTCCACTCTACTGTTATTTGCCCAGTTTTAATGATGATGATGATGATGATGGTGATGATGATGATGATGGTGATGATGGTGATGATGATGATGATGATGATGATATGATGATGATGATGGTGATGATGATGATGATGATGATGATGATATGATGATGATGGTGATGATGGTGATGATGGTG
>CM057160.1:24511639-24529139 GCA_029962745.1 Echinometra lucunter | reverse complement strand
CCATAGACCCCAGCCTGAATTATCTCAGGGATTGTATTAATGGTTTATTCTTGATTTGTTCCTGTAAAACCAGAAAATATGTCCTAACTGTCCTACATGTACACATCCTAAAAGAAACGAGGGAGCGAGTTGGCTCAGTCGGTAAAGCGTCTGCCTTTCAAACCAAAAGACTGTAGGTTCGAGTCCAGCCAAGGCAGATGACTGAAGCCTACGTTGTGTGTTATCGTGCCCCTCCCGTTTCATAGACGTAGGCTATGCTACAGTGGAAAACACTCCGTCCCTCGGATAGGACGTTAAATGGAGGTCCCGCGTAAAGGAGAGTCACCACCTTTGCACGTTAAAGATCCCACTGCACTATTCGTATAAGAGTAGGGGGGAAACCCCGGTGTATGTGGTCCACCTGCACACCCCCAATCAGTAATATCGGGAGGAGAGACCCGAGGGTTACAGTGATTCTATTCGCTTTTCCCCTCCCAGGCACAGGTGACGCCAAACCATTAATAATCATAATAATAAATGTCAATGTTTCCAATTCACATACATGTAGACGACAAAAAAACCTTGTCAAGTCAGAGACTTGTAAATGAAGTTGTTACTTCTCACCTATAGATCCTGTGGCAACACTGCGAGTATAGCTGAGTCTTTTTTCAAACCAATCTGCAGGGTCCAGGAACCTCTCCAAGAAGAAGTGGTGAAAGACAGGTTGGAAGTTGCTACAGACGGTGATGAAGTCCTTGAATTTTCTATTGTTATCGCCAGTCTGATGGGCAGCCTGTAAAAGAAATAATTTTCTCATGTATAAAATATTCCAACCAACTTGAGAAATGGATAGGAAAAAAAACCCTACATTTCTGAATTTACTGGTCCATTGTTTTTTTTTTTACACATATACATGTACATGTAGGACTGCAAAAAGGTGCTCCAAGAGAACTGATACTGCATTGAGCATCTACAAATTATTCAGAGAAATTTTGTCCTTCAAATATCAATACTGTTGAAGATAAACTGGAATTCTGGTCATGCGATCATAATGTGAAAGAATCTGTTCCAAAGCAACTGGGAGAGTTAGATTAGTTGAATATAAATACAGGTATTTGGTGTGAGATTTGGAGATTAACGAATTGATGAGAAATTCACTTACTTTCCCCAACAGGTACTTGCACTGCTCAAAGAAATGAATATATGGGACCACAAACAAATCTGGCATAAATGCTACCCCAAAATTGTGCAGCTTTTTCTTTATCATCTTTCCATTATGAGGGCATATGAAGAGCAATCTTTTCTAGGAGGATATTTTAACTATGATATCCTTCCTAAGGCCCCCATATCACTCGAAAGGCGATCGTGGCGACCACAGTGATCCATGGCGATCTGTGAAAATTTTGCAAAGTGTGGCAGAATCGCCCTCCAACTCCATTTTTTACCTGCGTGGTGATTGCACTGCTGTTGTGATGATGTAACAATACCAGCCAGGATGCCCGGATGAGATGCCCAGAAACATAAACGAGGAAAAATCATCTTGGGAACGGGCCTGACAGCACGGGCGTCAGAAGCCGCTTTCAATGTTCTTGAAGTACGCTTTAGGCGTTGCTGATACATTAGAGCTACGAGCATGTCGTTTTTAATACGCTCTTAAGAGGATTGTGGTGCTAAGTTTTGAACATGTTCAAAACTTGGTGGCGACAAGGGCGATGGTGGCGATCACTGGCGCTTCAGAAAGGCTCAAGATACGACTGAGAAGATTGAATAGGCTCAAGCCACGATCCACCACGCTTTGATGATTTTTGTGGATCGCAGCAGAATCGCCTTCTAATGAGCTGGGGGTATAACTGACATGGAAAGAATGAGAAAGCTCACAAATTATTTTTCAACTTCCCAGAACTGAAGCTTCTCTTAAAGGATTTGTGCTATACTCACAGCCATCTTGCCCCTGCAGGCCATCGTCTTCCAATCTCCTGGGCGGTAACGTACGTGAGCACCGGGATCTTTCTTGGAGTCTCCAATGAGATAGAGACCGAGAGGCATCGTACCCTCACACCATTCCAAGAGACCACTCTTCTGACAGAGAGGAACAACCTACAATAGAACATGACAAAATAATGACCATATTGCACTCATTTTGATCTCAAAGGGTTTCTGTTGTAAATATATCACATAACAAAATAATGATCATATTGCACTCGTTTCAGCCATTTTATCTTTATGTCACTGTGCGAAAGAATGTGTCCGGAAAGCAAATTACAAAAATGCAAAAATTAAAAAGTGTATTTTAACATATTGGAATAAAATTCCAGATCATGCCACAAGAAGATCATATATCAATTTACAAGGTCTACATGCTACCTGTGAAATTATCAATCCTTGGTTGAGAAATTTGATTTTCAATAATTTTCCATTTATAACAAAATGGTGATCATATGTAAACCTATCACATAACAAAATACTGAACATATTGCACTCGTTTTGATCACAAAGGGTTTCTATTGTAAACCTATCACATAACACAATGGTATCTTTATTCAAATTCTCATTAACATAAATATGAAATGAAGACAAACCTTCTATTACATATGGTAGCATAGATGTCAGTAATTTCATGCTGCATGCATAATATACAGTTGTAAATTATATGGGGGCGGGAGGCTGCACAGTAAGCAAATTAATATTTGGCAAAGCAATATTGTTCCTGCAGCCTCCAAATAAAAATTAGAAACCAAAGCCACGTACACTAGCCTTCAAAGCGTTGCCAAATAAAAGTACAGTCACATGCTCACTCATGCATACTAAGCACCTCTGCAATAAATGTGGCACAGGGGACATGTGCAGCGGCACAGTAAGGGTTAATTCAACCCATTCATGACATAGGTCCACATTTTGTGGTTTGGCCTAATATCTTTTGATGCAAAGCCCTAAAAATCATACCAAATACATGAGCAGAAAGAGCAAAAAATTCTACACAATTGTGCCCATTTTGGTTGCATCAATATTCGTTGTTTGAACAGTTTGATGCTGAAATTTTTTTAAAGGAAAATAAGCATTAAAATCCTTAAATTGGCAATGTGATAGAAAGTTTAAAATCACCATTTTTCCCTGCAAATTGGCAACTTCTTGACTTCTCATCATAATTTCTGTCAATTTATATTCATTTCAGATACATGACGTTTTATAAGAAAAATGCAGCATTAAAATAAAAATGTTGGTGTTGCCAATTTGAGGAATAAAAGCTGATCAAATTAGGCTTTAAATAATTCCTGTCACGAATGGGTTAACGAAAGAAGCTAGCAAGTTGTACAGAAAAATACATGTATATGAAAGGAGAGGAAAAGAATATAGAGCATGATATAATTTAACACACCAGCTTTACAAATACAAGTAGGAGCATGTTACCTTGTATCTCCTGATCTGTAATTTTCTTCTCTTTGTCTCTGTGTTCTTGCTGAGTAGCTGGTTGACCAGACCAAACACTTGCTGCATAACAGCATCCTGTCTCAAATCGTCATTACCCTGGAAAACAAAATCATATTATTAACCCGTTGCCTACTGGAACCGAGTGGTCCCTGTATTACACCTACAGGAATTAGAGAATTCAGTAGTCAACAGGTTAAGTGATAAAAGCAGAGACATTCATCCTGCCTGAATTGAACATTACCCTGGCCATAAAATCGCATGTGCATTTTAAGGGACACATCGCATTATTCAAAGATTTTGTAGCTCACTT
Organism: Echinometra lucunter; assembly: GCA_029962745.1. Lineage (NCBI taxonomy): Eukaryota > Metazoa > Echinodermata > Echinoidea > Camarodonta > Echinometridae > Echinometra > Echinometra lucunter. The sequence continues at coordinate 24,525,421 of CM057160.1, read as the reverse complement.
TTCACTGCCTTGTGTTCACGGTTCAGCTCTCCAATACAATATCTGTTTAATCCAGAATTAACCCCCATAAGATCTTTATGCTCATCCACTTGTGGCTCCCTTGTGATTCCTGACAGTGCAAAAACTTTGGGGGAACTTTGGGGGAGATTCTCTACACACACGTGTCCTACTTTATTGGAAAGCCTTGAAGACATCTAAAAGGGTACAACCTCTGATTCTACTAAAAGTCAAAAAAATGTTTCTGTTTCATTCTTAATTATTTTTATAAGCACCTTGAGCACTCAAGCCGTTAGTCCTTGGGTTGCTTACTTACAAGCATGCATGCTTTCTTAGCAGTCAGGTAAAACAAATAACCACTAACTGAATTCAAAACGCCTCTCACCTTTACCAGCTGTCTACGTTTGACCCCATCCGACCCTCTGCAAGTGAGGATCTTGGGAAGGTTGATCCCACCTGCTAGCTTGAAGGTCGGCTCAAAACCTTCGACGTAGACAATGTCATCATAGCAACAGGATGCATTCACATCCAGTTCCAGAGTTGGTACGGCAACGTGATGCAGGGATTTCATATCAAGAACGGGTTGGTTGGATGCTATAGGAATGGGCTCTATAATAACAAAGAGCAGCAGGTAGAGGTTAACCCACAGCAGTACAGAGCTTTCTTGAGGTTCAAATTAATCATCTTCAATCCTCAAATTGGCAATACAAATTATGTATCCCTGTATACATAGCTTGAAAAAAATAAATATGGATATAACATAAATGAAATATAATTGTAAAATTGAATCAGAAATTGCCAATTTGAACACAGAAATAGTGATTACATATTATTCACTGCATTGCCAATTTAAAGAGTTTAATGATTAGTTACACTTAAATTGCTCTAATTCGAGAACGCCACACCATACAGTGATGGGAATGGGCTCAAATTTGACAGTGCATTTTTCTCTTTCTGCTCATGTATGATATGTACTGCCCAACATTCTGGACCAACAGATACTGCAAAAGCATCTCCTAAAGGTGACACTGTACCTCTATGGGTTAAATCAAAGTAAACAGCTGTTAGAGTAGAAGTGATGCCTTTGAGGCAATAAATAAATGATTGATACATTTTCATTTCACATGAGATCCTAAGAAATGTTATGCTTGAAGATCAGCAATAATGAGACAAAAGAAGTACATTCATCTGCCGAGGGCATAAGCTCTTTAACCCATAGAAGTACAGAGCTTTTTAGAGGTCTAAATTAATCATCTTCAATCCTTAAATTGGCAACTATTATTTTTTTCCACTCTTACATAGTTTGAAAAAAAAAATGTCAATATAACATGAACCAAAATGAATTATGATTGTAAAATTTAAGTGGAAACTGCCAATTTGAACATGGAAATGGGGATTATATAATATTCACTGTGTTGCCAATTTAAAGATTTTAATGATTAGTTACGTTTAAACTGCTATAATTCGAAAATGCAACATCACACTGCACTGAAAATGGACTCAAAATTTTCAGTGAATTTTCCTCTTTCAACTCATGTATAATGTGTCATGCCCAGCATTCTGGACCAACAGATATTGCCAAAGCGTCTCCTAAAGGAGATACTGCACGTCTGTGGGTTAACTTTGTTTCACATTCACAACCTGTCAATTCAATCACATCTCTATCAGCATTAGGATGTATATATATTCTCTTATTTCCTGCTCTTTCAGAACTTACTGGTTTCTTTTTTCTTTGCTGACACGTCCCAGTAGGCCATCTTGATGTAAGCTTCAGAGAGCTTGTTCATGGCTGGTATGATGTCACAGCAAGGTTTCTTGGACATCAGTCGGTTTTTCATGTCAACAGCTGCTTCCATTCGATCCTGGAGGAATATCAAAGAATCACATAGATACCATTAAAAAAAGTCTAGACTTGTTCGCTGTGTCATAAGGGTATCACTGTTTTGTGGATGTGATGTGGTATAGTGGTTCATTGCACATGATGATAGTGATAGTGATGATGATGATGATAGTGATGATGACGATAGTGATGATGATGATAGTGATAATAATGATGATGATGATGATGATGATAGTGATGATGACGATAGCTATGATGATGATGATGATGATGATGATGATGATGATGATGGTGATGATGATGATGATGTAGTGATGATGATGATGATGATGATAGTGAATATGATGATGATAGCTATGATGATGATGATAGTGATGATGATGATAGTGATGATGGTGGTGATGATGATGATGATGATGATGATAGTGATGATGATGATGACAGTGATATTGATAATGATGATGATAGTGGTGATGATGATAGTGGTGATGATGATAGTGATAATGATGATAGTGATGATGATGATGATGATGATGATGGTAACAATGATGATGGTGATGGTAATGACTACGATGATGATGATGATGATGATGATGATGATGATGATGATGATGATGATGGTAACAATGATGATGGTGATGGTAATGACTACGATGATGATGAAGATGAAAAGCATTTGCATGGCATTCCTTACTCACTGAAAGTGGATTCGAAAGAACTGATTTTGAAAGAACTGAGGGTTCAAATCCTTTCATTTATCTGGAGTTCTTCGGCACAAAAAGTATCTACCTTTGTCATTCCTTCCTCACTGTACATCCTACTTGGCATCCCATCCAAGGAGGATTGAGTGGTACATGTAGATGCCTGGCCTGTTAGTTTATTACAGGGATAATGGTTTTTAAAGCATTTGATCAGTCCCTTGTAAATGGAAAGGCATTTCATTTCTAAACATATATCATCATTTTTGTCTAAATAGTGTTCTAAAATGAGAACCCTCTACAAAATCACAAAATGGAGTAAAGCAACTCACCTTGTCTGTTTGTGAGAGATCTCCACCACTACTCCTTCCCAGCTTGGTTTTCTTAGAGCTGATGACTGAGTCCAGGTTGGCATTGGCCAAAGCCAAGATGACCGGTAGGGCGTGGTGAGGATGGTCCGCTGCCACTCTCTCTATCAGAGCATTCAGGATGGAGTAGAACTTCTCCTTGCCTTGGATCTTGGTGGTCATCCTGGCTGCGAGCTGGTACATCATGGGTAGGAACTTCCTGCTCTCGATTCGGCCTATGGTGTCCTCGAGGAGGAGACTGATCTGGTCATCCGTCCCGTTCTGAAACCAGAGGGAGCAGAGACGGAAGACGCGGGTGTCCTGGGATTGGTGGGATGCCTCCAGACAGTGCAGGTAACATTCCATGGCGCGTAAGAGAAAGTTCCTACAATCCTCCTTTAGGGACTCCACCTCCTTCTTGTCGATGGCCGATTGCTTTGCATGGATTCGGAAAAACCTATCAAACATTCCGAAATAATCAAAGTTGTAACTTATGATAACTGAAAAAGTGGGAAACACTTAGATTCCATTACGGCTATATCTTCCACTTCTATTTATGATTGTTGTTTTTTTGCTTTCTCTGCAGCACTGTGACATAGATTATTTTGAAAAATTACAAATGTATGTCAAAATGCATTCATTCAAGGAAATTTACCAATCTGAGAGTTATTGGGCGTGTCTCACATATCCACTGTCAACACCATGTGCATCTTTTGCGTTTCTTTCATCTATATGTATTTCACTAAACGTACAAAAAATGTACATGTGGGACTAGACGTACACTACTGAATGTAAGAAGGTCTGCTGCCGCGGTTTATAAACTCGTTTTACAGCTAATATATAATACCAGATTATATTGGAAAATGCATAAGTACTAATTTCAGACGTGAAGGTTACAGGTAACGAGTAGTCCATCACACTGGTGAGCTCATGAATGTTGATACAGAACTTTATACATGTACGTGAATAGCGTACTGCACATCTCAGAAGATCGCACACTGATCAATATTCATGTTGCATTCGTTTTGAGCGCGCACATGCTGCTGAGGTATGAAAAAAGAGTCAATTCACTGTACTGTGTGATACAAATAAAAATGGTGGACCTGCAGCAGTTCACTGCAAACTGGTTGGATCGGGGTAGCAAGCTAGTGGCATTCCACTGTGCATTTAATAGGACGTATTTTTAATCAAAATGAACATGGAGCAAATAAGACTTGTGTTTCATCAGTTCTACCTTTCATAAAACTACTTGATTGCACCGTAGCGATGATCGAGTAATAGAGTGCAATGAATGGATATCGCGTTTGGCTTAGAAATTTGATACCTGGCGCGTGCTGGTTACATGGTAGGTACTCTACTATACCTACTTTTAATCAGCAGTGACCTTGGAAGAAGTGCATTATTTGTAACTGAAAAACCACTCGGTTTTGAGTCACCGTTAAACAGAATTGAAAATAACCGTAATATTACAGCACTAATGTAAAGCCCAACTTAACATCATAAAATCCCAGTTTACCTATCTGAGCTGCCGATGCCGAGGCTTTTCAGCTTCTCAACATTTTCCATTGAAGTCTTCATCAGCTTCCTCTTATCTTCGTAGTCTTTTGACTTCATGTACTCTACGAGGCGTTGGTATTGAGCATCAGCAAACCTGGCCAGAGAGTGATATGCATTGACTGCTGCTTCACTCATATCTCTCTTCTCATCAAAGATTGTAACAGCCTGAAAAAAAAAAAAAAAAAAAAAAATCAGAGTCCATGCAAACTATTTCTATTCAACTTGTAGAAAGTTTGTAAACAAATTTTAGGCATTACTACATTGTTAAAGATCGTATACTCGATCTGCATTGTATAAAGTTAATGAATAAACTTATAATCATAAAGGCGCTTTCAGATATGATGCGACTTTGTGTGCACACATTTTTGTGTACAGGTCTAAGCGGTATGGGGCGACTAAAAAATGTTGCCGAGGCAGGACACATTTGTCTTGGTGCCTGGCTGCAAAAAAATGCGCACCAATCAAATTCCTGAAAAGTTAGCGGAATATATGTTGTCATGAGATGGTCTGCGCAAGTTTTGACAAGGGCCTCTTTTGAGAGTTGACGGGTTAATGTGTATTCATTAGCGTAAGTGGCGGCACTAAGTCGCATCATATCTGAACACAAAAAATGTGTGCACACAAAGTAGCGCCACAAAGTCACATCATATCTGAAAGCGCCTTATGAGGGCGTGTTTTGGCTCGAGTTTTCATGTACAATGTATGCCATCTCAGATACCATAAACATGGAACCTCCTAGCTTTGTTTACCATGGCAGTTCTCAGTACATAAACATATGTGTACTTATTAAGTTTATGCAGATTAGAAAAGTTAGAAATCTAGTGGCACCACAATTGAAAATGCTAGGATCTAGAATAAATAGGCTGAAACAATATTGATACGGTCAGTTAGATAAGAAAAATCACAAATTTACAAGCAACAAGATCACTTAATGAACTACTGTAAAAATAGACATTTTACAACCTTTCTTGCATGGTGCAAAATGGTGAAATCATAACACACATCAGTGAAACTTTGTTTAATCGCAAAATTTTTGTAAAGAAAAAAAAGGCAATTGTGTACAATTTGTCATAATTCTGGTTTCACAGTAAACACTCAAGCCTGCTAGAGAGAACCACCAAGGTTTTGCGGACAATACTTCCTTACTTTTGCAAAAGGAAGCGAGCGACATTTTGAAGGAAAATAACTTTCTTATTTATTTGGCATATTTGAGGTATGCTTCAATTAAATGACAAGTCATTATTCATAATATGACCCATCTCTGAAATAATTTGGTGGCAAAAGGGAGCAAGTGCACAGAATTGGCTGGAAAACTGTGGCAAAAGGAAGCAAGTTACAGCAAACAACATTATTTCTGATCACAAATATCCATGTTGTAGGGCCTTGTCAAAAATATAATTTCTTCATTTGTACTCAATGTCACTTGCTTCCTTTTGCCACAAGAGGGCAACATAGATACCTTTTCCATGTAGTCCTCCATGATAACGTTAGGGCTCTGTGACCGAGTTTCTGCCAGCCAGTTGCCATGGATACTCAATGTTGTGGCATACATCTTGTAGTGATTAGGATCCTGGGACTGCGTGAATGTGAAGAAAATCAGGAGAGTCATTTCATGCATCTCAAACAATCCATAATTTCTGTATAATATACATTTCCAGAAGAAAATATATTCTTGCATTATCAAAAGGAAATTAATAATGTGAAGAAAATGAGGAGAGTCATTTCATGCATCGCAAACAATCCATAATTTCTGTATAATATACATTTCCAGAAGAAAATATATTCTTGCATTATCAAAAAGAAATTAATAACATCCTCCAGGGAGAAAAAGGTGAAATCTGTCCATACATTAAAAAAAATTGGAAAAATGAATACATCTTCAGGATGTACAAGGTTTCAAGTATGGCTGTTTTTTCGTCTGTTTTTTAATTTCATGAGCAGATTTACACTATAACTGTCAGTGACAGTCTGGTTCTAGCTGGAGGCTACCAGTGCTTATAACATAATGTACTTTTTAATGACAAGGTGTCATTCATTACATCTGGTTATAATGACAACATGTTAAATTGCCTTGTCTAAGGACAGGAGCAACATACATTGTACAAGAGTTGAAATTCTTAACATCTCACAAGGGTACTCGGAAATTTGCTCTCACAACACTTTTTTACATCAAAGCTATAGTTTTAGGGCTTGGGTTGTGAATAGGTTTGAATTAAGATTATAGTTATGATTAGGGTTAGGTGTTGGGACACTTCCAGCAATAAGTAAAGCACATGAGAGAATCTTTAATCAATGGTAGAGTGAACAGACCTTATCAAAACATCGCCAAAATTTTCCTTCCAAGCAACCCCTTCCAGTCAATCATCTCACCTTTGATAACTTGTCAATGAGTGCCTTCATGAGGTGCAATGCTGTGGTCTTCTCGTTCTTAGCCCAGAAGAGCTGCGCCTCTTCTAGAGAGCTTGACCACCCCTCCGGTGTAGTGGTCTGATCCTTTCTCTGCTCCAGTTCTTTCAGATGAACCAGAGCTCTCTCAGCAACCTGTACAGAGAAAAACCATAAATAGGACATATCAATAACAAGTAACGAATAACACGATTTCTGACCTACAACAATATTTCAAACAGCCCGGGGGAGGGCTAAATTAGCTCCTCCCCCCTCGAAATTTTTTGCGATGTTTTTGTAATGAAAAGATCTCGCGTTAAAATTTCAGGACTTTTTCCCTGACATCTCGTGCATCTTTTGAGAACAGTGATGCCTGGGGCCCCAGGCGTGCGGTTCCAAAGCTACGCATAATTTTGTACGTCATACCAAAAATTGCTCAGAAATGTGATTTCATGTATAATTTCAATACAAATTTTGTTTTATAAAATGTATGATTATTTTTGCTTTGACAGATTAAAATCTATTAATTTTATGCTATTTATGATCACAGAAGTGTCGCCGACAACATGTAAACTTAATCTAATCATCTTCACCTGAAACCTCTCAGCATCTCTCGCCCACTGAATCTGTGTCTTGAGATGGCCAGCAATCCCATCATGCAGTGTTCTACGCCGATCTCCATGCATCCCATCATGCACTAGACGAGAGAGGGTGGATCTGAGGGCCAGGGTGGGCTCACTGAACTCAAAGCTGTTGTTCATGAGGGGCAGCTGTGATGTCCAGGCATTAAAGATGGGTTGAAAGTCCGTCTTGTGTCTGTGAACAAAAATGATTCACTTATATTCATTTTCATTCAGTTACATAAATTTATGTTGATTTACATTCATTCATATTCATTTACATTCATTTATGGTTTAAAGTTTGTGTCAAGTTAAGTCTCCCATTGGAAAATACAGATTTCTTTCAAAAGAGCTTATGCAAAGCAATGTTTACAAAAAGCATATGCAATCATGTAATAATGACTGCAATCTTCAGCTCTTTTCTTTTCGCTTCTGATGGATTTTCAGTTATGCTTATCTGTTTAGATAATGGTGAAGTACATCTGATTTAGTATTAAAAAGCAATGACCATTATTTCCCTTTTGACCATCAACGTGGAGTTTCATGGTTGAATTTACACAGGATGAGAAGATAAACCTATGCCAGAAGAAATCAAGGCCCTTATGAACATCAGCAAAATAAACATCAACAACATTATAGTTCTGTGTGATTTGGAAATGAATTAGTCCAACAGATTACATATTCACATGTATGCTGATAGTCCTAACCAAAGCTGATGCACATATTTAGCACGTTTCCTGCCGAATTAATTTTAAGGAAAAAATGACAAAAATGACAACTGTTCTGATATTTTCTTTGAATTTCTTTATCCTTTATGCAATCACTGATGTTGATAATTAGTGTATACATACTGCTCAAATATAATTTCAGGTTCTCTGGTACACTGGTAAAGGAGAAAACTAATTGTCACAGTTGTTTAACATAACTGTACAATTTCAACAAGGCTCAACTGTAGTTGAAAAAGGGTCAAAAAACTCCCATCTCACCCAAGTATGAATGTGGCAACATTACTAATCTCCTGGAGCCCCCTCAGACTTGTCATAAGAGGATATATCCTCTGAACGCTCTCCAGGCTGACATGAGATAGGAGGTGGGTGAGACCTGTTGTTGCTCTGTCAATGGCCAATTGGTAAGAGGATTGGTCTCTGGTCTTCAGGCTGGAAAGTGCTCTGAAGATATTCTCATGGTAACCCAGTGAACATTCTGTGGAGCTGTGGTAGACATATTGATTTACAAAATATAATATCAAGATAGGAGGCAACCGCTCACCACGACTGAAGTCTGGTATTCCTTGTTAGATACTTCTAAACACATTGTCTTGGTCTAAACCCGTCTTGTGGTCTGAATATTCTCTTATACATATAAGTCAGTTACCTTTTCTAGATCCCTGTCCTAAAATCCATTCCTCTGAAATGATATCAACCAAATTGTGGCCCACTAATGCTATTGGTTCAGGGTCTTTCTGTTTCAAGTCCAGTGCCTGCATTTCATAAGTTTCTTGACTGAGCATGAAAAAAACTGTCTTTCTCTGGCTGTAACATTTGTGTTGGTCTAAGGTACCATTTGGTAATCATGCGTACCTTTCTTCCAGATCGAGGTCCCATAATCCCTTCCTCCATGCTGCTTCATACTGGTATTCAAGCAGACCCTGGCCTTCCTCACTCTGCTGGCCCTGAGCCTTCTGTCCAGCTAGATAGGTCTGCAGAATCCCAGACAGACCAAACTTCTGCATTGCCTGTTCTCATAAAAAGTATGATAGTGGGAGAAACACAAAATGACTCAAATGAGGCGGACGATCTGAGACTGTCAAACTGCCAGACTGCCAAACTTGTAGATGCACAAGAAATATTCCAACCAAGTCAAATGGGGTCATAAAGCAAATTAAACATGGAGACCCACATAGTTTTACTGATGGCTTTTATGGATGCCTTTTACGGATGCATCTTTTTCCATGTTAATTATTTTGTATTAATACCTCTCTGTATTTCTTGTTTTACAATCATGTCAATTTATATGTATTTTAATATTGTAATGCTAGTTGCTTTTTCATATTCCATCTTTTTATCTGTATATACATGTACTGTGATGATGGAAATAACTGAAATTGAAATGAATTAAATTGAATTGAATCAAGGACAACAAATGACATTGATAGGATGATGATGATTCAACCCATAACCCCAAATAAATAAGATGAGACGTCCTACTCTGTGCTAGAAATATTCTACACGCAAACATTAAGCTTTCATGAGTAATGAAATTTGAAGCATACATGCATTTCTAACACATAAAAAGAAATATAAACAAAATCCATTAATCAGGCTTTAAGTTTCTTGATCATGCAAAAGAATGGCTAAAACTGTTCAATTTTTCGGGAAAGAGGATTAGTCCGCTTAGACAAAAAAATACAGAAAGGAAACGTCACAACAAAAATGAAACCACGAACACCAATAAAATTGATAAAATTCCGAAATAGATGTAGATATACGTGTACATTTACGTGTACCTGTAGGAGACCAAGCTGAGTGGCCTCTGAGTGTGAGGACTCCATCTGCAGGTCATACGCTGCTAAAGCCTTCCCCCACTCACCCTCATGCTCATAGGTATGGATCCTGCATGATGCAATGAAAGATCAACAAGACAGTAGAGAATCAAGAAAAGCTATGGTTGACAAAAATATTGCATCATGAGTTTGAAGATTCATACCAACTACACCAAGAGTTCCATGAGGAGTCGAAACAATATGAATTCTATAATTCATACTAGTCAAAGAAGTTAATGATTAAAAGTTATTCTTGGGAATGGTTAACCTACAGCTTGGTCATAAGCCTTGGATGAGCCAGAATCTACTATAGCACGAACATTGAGAACACCACTACAGGGAGGTGACCTGGTACAGTGGCAAGATATTAATCCATGTTTACCACTCTCCACCCAGGTGTAATACATGTAAGTGGGAAGAAATTCCTACTATAGCATCTTATCATGGCAGCTCAGCTTCAGCCTGGATAATAATATGACACTAGGTTAAGTGCAATAGAATACATTTGTGTAGTAGCTGTGCTACAAAAATGCATATAAATGGACAATATTATTATAATTCTATGCTTTACCACTTTGCCTCTTTCTCTCTTTTATGTTTAGAATGTTTGAGTTAGTCCAACGAAATTCCCGAGATCTGTATTAACATATATGCTTTACCACTTTGCCTCTTTCCCTGTTTTATGTTTAGAATGGTCAAGTTACTCTAACAAAATACCTGTGATATCTGTTACTGTTAGCCAAGGAAAACTGTAGGAAATGATATCCTACCTTGCATTTGTATCTACCAGCCTGCCTGCTCCACACCCATACACACTGTCCGGTTCTCCCACACTCCCAAATGCCTCCATCAAAAGAGTCTGGAGGTTCACACCTGTCTCCGCAGAAAGGGATGTGAGAGATGTGGAGTCGGTGGAATCTTGACTGAAAGTTTCCATGGCTCCTCCTGTCCGTGTAGGTGGATTAGCCATCCTTAGGAGAAACAGGGGATGAAGATACAAGACTGTACACGTCATGTACTAATGTACATTGTAAAATTACTACAACTTGCTTTTCAGAATAATGTAAATGCACGCACTTTTCCTCTTCATGAAACACTAACATCATCATCATTATCACATTCTTCTTCTTCCTCCTCCTCCACTTCTTCTTATTTCTCTTATTCCTCTCCTCCTCCTCTTCCTTCTTCTCCTCCTTATCATGTTCTTCATAAAATTCATCATCTTAATCACCGTTATCTTCTTTTTCCTCCTCCTCCACTCCTCCTCCTCATCAAAATCATCATCATGAAAATCATCCTCATCGACATCACCACCACCATCATCATCATCATCTTCTTATTCATCCTCCTCACCATCATTATCATCATCAAAATCATCATTATCTAAGCCATCCTCATCAACATCACCATCATCATCATCCATAATTCATTATCATCATATTCTTTATCCTCCCCCTCCTCCTCATCATCATCAACATCATCACAATTATCATCATCACCACTGTCACCATATCACCATGATGATGATGATCATCATCAACATCACCATCATTACCACCACCATCATCATCAACTTCACTTGTCATCAAGGTGACTTAGAGCATACCTTTGTTCGTTGCACCATATCTCAGAATAGAGTAGACATGTAAAGTGAGCCTCACACAACTGAGCAGCTTTAGCCATTTGAAGGTAATCTACCTCCAACCAGAAGTTATTGTCCCACGGAGTCAACTGAGATGTCCTATGGTAATAATCAGAAATGTGATGATTGTGACTTGATGCCTGATGGGTAATTCCTGTTTGCAGCTCACACATGAAGTTATACTAGCAGGGATGCCAACCTTGTAAAGAGCATCGCAGTATTTTGAGAGCCGAGGTTTTTTTAAGGGGTGGAAAAACAGTATTTTTCATGAAACCTGCAGAGAAAAGCAGTTGGCATCACTGCATATCAAAATATGTTTTGTGATGAAAAAAGAGCAGAAATCTCTTCTTCTGAAAATGACATTGTTCGTGTTCAAATTCTAAAGAAAATTTTTGTCACAGTAAGGAGGGGACAATTTAGTTCTGGGGCAGAATACTTGGTGCAAAATGCCACATAACTTCAGGTCTCACTTAATCACAAAAATAAATGAAAATGAAATATCCACAATATTCTCCTAAGCAAGTAGATTCAAGTCTTAAAATCTACTCTTACCTGCTAGACCTCTCTTGTGTTCTCAGGTAGTGTATTGTGTCTAGCAGTGTCTTGACTGACCTCTGACCTAGTCCTTTGTTTCTCTGATCTACAGAGCAAAAAAAATAATTATAATAATAAAAGCAAAAATAAAAATAAACGCAAATAAATTTATTGTAAAAAATATTTGTTCTTTGATTTACTTATGACATAAGAAAAACCATCTGAACTAGTCACTGTTTCTCTGATCTAAAATATGTTTGTACTCTTGATTTACTTATCTGTACTAATCTGTAGATTTGTTATATATATGACACCAAAATACGAGATACAAGGTCTAGGAGGATAAAGCACTACTACGATCCAGTCTGGCAATTACATAAATATCCAAGCCTTTAGGATGGGACTACAGGACATAAGGCTTAGGTGCAGATGTCATAAAAAAGTTACAGCGTCTTTCTCAAAATCCCTTTGTCCCCATTTGGTGGCAGCGGTGGGATCTTTCTCTCAATCCTATTTCTCCACATTTACAGGCAGCGGCGCAATCTTCCTCTTTCCACCATATTTCACCACGTTTGGTGGCAGTGGTGGGATCTTTCTCTTAACCTTATTTCACCACATATCGATTGGGGACCTAGAATTCAATACAGAGCTACATACTACTAATCCCCCAAAAGCGTAAAACATGCATGTCGTCTCATTCAATGAAGGGGCAGTACTGCACTTTTATAACCTCACTTAAACTTATTTACTTTTATTTTATCTACATAAACTAACCTTCTTTTTAATTTGGGCCTATTGAAATAAAAACAAAGATCCTCAAAACTAACCTGATGAGCCTGACATGGGAGTAGGACCACGGCTGTCGAGGACTGAGACTGTGAAGGTACAGAACACTCCTCTGATTTGTTCCGAGAGGGTCTGTCTGTACACAGTGTTGTCAGCTGTAAGGATGTTGTGGATAAGGTAAGGAAATACCCGCTCCGCAAACTCCACCTAGGAAGTAACACAAATGATGGCATGAAAACCTGCTAAAAATGGCTAAAAATGTTCCTCTTCATTCAAGAGACACAGAACTTAAAGAACACCATAATGTATTTTTGCACTTACATATTTTGGAATAAAATCATTACAGGGCTTGTAAGTGCCCCCCCCCCCCCCCCCGAGGAAAAAAGGTGAAGATGTGATATCAGCAACCATGAAGAACTTGGCTTCTGGTTTGTAAATATGGAACAAACCCTTCCTGGAAATATAGTTCAGTACTACATCCAGGATAGAATGAAAATTCCTTTTCACCACAAACATGAATACTCTTATCTGAATAATTACCATAAATACAACTACACCCTTGAGGAAAAATAACATACCCCTTTCCCTTTTTTAATACAACCTTACCCCATCCGTAACAATTATCCATTCTAGGGAGAGGGGCAGTACAGCAATTATTATCCCAACTCGGTCTTCTCAGGGGAGGTAGAGTGGTTTATTTCAAAATTGTAAATCTGGTTCAATGTCATTTTCCTAGAGCCTATTTGTCCTAGGTTCTAGGACATAACTGTCCAGGGGGTAGCTGTCTTATAGTTTAAAGCTCTAACTCACCTTGACTAAACAGACAGGCTCGAG
>CM057160.1:24500139-24511139 GCA_029962745.1 Echinometra lucunter | reverse complement strand
ATTTGCTTTGATTCTGTGTCAATTTGCGAAGGCTTTACAAGAAGTTAACCTCGCAGTGTGTGACGAGACACCAGACAGCGTCCCCTACTGTATTGCGCATGATTCCATGGGTGATAAACAATATCTTCATGCGAATGTTACACTGTCCCTCTTGATCAAGCTTCCTCTCCCTGTGTTGGCAGAGCTTTTGCTTGATCAAAATAAGATTGAAATAGTGACATCGAGTGGACTGGTCATCAGCAATGGTCAAGAAATCATCAGGTCTGAAGACAGAGACAGATGGACAATCGAGTTCAACTTTCAGCCCGTGATGAACAGCAATTTCGGAAAGTTAAATCTAGTTCTTCATATTAAAGATGTAGAATACGGTGACGAGCAATTACTTCACATGGAAATTAAAAGCATGCTTATTAATTTAAAGACCACCGAAAAAATTTGGATTCCAGTACAGAAGAAATCCAATGGAAGGGATAATGATCATGAAGGAGAAGCAACAAACACCACTGATCCATCAGCTATTCTGCATGCAAGAATTGAAACTCTCCAAAATGAAACAAAAGCTCTACAGCAGAAGCTCAGGGCCACCGAGAATGTTAAGAGCTGGTATCAGATGAAATATTATCACTGCCTAGAATCAAAGGATGATTTGAATGGCACTGTGAAGCCCGAGTCAGATGTATATGGAAAAAGGCAAAAAGGACTGGACATTACCACAATGGCAATACTGCTGTCTGGCGTTGGCATAATGGCATACATTGTATTCACGTTGAAAGGCTCTAAACTTGTAAGTTATACTCAGTCTGGTATTACTTTGGTCAATCTAACAAATAAAAAGATTTTATACCCTAAAGTTAAACATGAAAGAAATCCATGTGCAAGCAGTAGCAGTCCACTACTACAACGCATACAAGAAAATGTACCTGAAGTTTAAGTTACATGTACTGTAAGTTAGGGATATACAGTGTACATGTAGCTGCAGATAAAACTATCAAGAATTTTTTTTTCGAAAAAGTAAATACACATGTAAATATAACACTTCATCTCTAATGAACTCTCCATTTATTGCAACATTTAAGGTAACAGTAGAATATTCCCTCTCAGCAACAATATTCTCACATATGACAACAAGTATGAATAAAATACTTTCGTAAGTTAATAAGTTCCTATTTACTGAAGGATATTTCAATATAATTTCATCTTGACTTCAATATTCAATCATCTTCTGTGGTTTCAAATATGCGAGTATAACTGTTAATAACATCTCATGGGTTACTAGTACATGTACATGTAAGTCTACCATGATCTAGCAAGCAGGTTTTGAGAAAATGGAATACGGCAATAAGAATTTTGTACTGTGGTTTTATCGAAACTGAAAAGGGGTCAGTGGTCAGTTTGTATGTTACATGTGCATTTCCCCCTTTCATGGAAAATAGTCACAACAGGAAAAGGAAATGATCTAAGACTTTATAAAATGAAACAAAACAAACCAAATCCCACTGCTGGCAATATCTTTCACTTTATCTTAAAGTCATGATGAAACATTCATTTGAAATTTTATTCAGGTGCTAGCATTTTCTATCTCTATGCAATTTGTTGACAATTACAAATGGAATACATATATGCTTTTAAATCTATTCTTCATTTCTTGAATCCTAGGAGACAATAGAATATCATGGGATCGAAAATGATGGAAAGATACACGTACAACCACGCAGCGTACTAACTTTTAAGGAATCGGATGAAAACAGTTTGGGAAAACTGTTTTCTATTCCACATGATGTATAAACAGTTCAATGTACATGTACAAGCTCCCAATAACTACAGCCTCAAAATGGGACTACTACCTCCAGACTGTAAATTTCTAGTTTCTTGAACCTTAAAAGGACAGCTCCCAGATTCCAGGACAAGTCATTAAGTCTAACACTTAATGGAAATCATTAATCTCATGTTAAGAAATTTTCATGAAATTTTCATGAAATGTTCATTTTGATGAAATCTTGCACAGGAGTATATTGGAATACTTTGAAAAACTTGTTCCTTGGTATGGGCAAAATTATGTACATTAGCAGCAAGTACAGTAGAAGAGAGAAGCTTGAGTTCTGGGAGTGGAAAAAATAAAAAACTGTGAGCTTTCTAAATTTTTTACACTGTATGTCAGTTTGAAAGAATACCAAAATAGAAATGTCCCTTAAAAAGATTGCTTTTCAAATGGCAACATATTTGAAATATGACCAAAAAAAACAGTTTTAGCTTTTTTGCCCGAACATTCATGTGTATTCCCATGTACCCATTTATGTAAGCAGTGCATGTTTATCAGCAGGATTTGGCTGATTTCTTATCATTTTGATGATTTTAAACCTTCAAGGTATATACCTTTTTTTTTAAATTATGATTTTGATATTGCCTTGAAACAGTTTTTCTTTCATGTATTAACTGCATTCTATGACTAGAACTCAAGTTAATCTTTAATAGTCTTGGCTAGATGATAACATCATTATACAGGTGCTTTTGTCTTTCAAGAGAGAAGTTGGCCTTCTTGTATTTAATGATAATTTTTTATTTAACTTGTGGTTTAACATCATTAAATATACTCTCGATGCAGATATCCAAGAAACAGCTAAGGTACAGTGCACAGGTATCACTGATATTCTAGTTGATTTTCTAAAATTTAATAGCATATGGATTTTATATATAACCTACCGTTTAAAGGAGATAATCCCTCCCCCCCCCCCCAAAAAAAAAAAAGGAACAGAGTAAAAGATTGATATACATGTACATGTGTAGATTAACAAACATGATTTTTTTTTACTGAAAATAATGTCTACTTTTTTTATTATCACCCTAAAGGTATATCATATCCTCAAAATGTCTAAAAAACTTCTTTTAATGTATTATTTTCATTGGTTTGAAATGGTACATTTTTGTAGACTGAAAAGCTGTGATATAAATATTCACAGACAAATTGTCATCTGATAGAAATTAAGTTTCAAGATACACATATCTTTGATTTTAAAAAAATGAATAGCTCTCCTGTTGCCATGGGAATAGAATATTTTTCAAGTTTTCAACAAACCTTGAGCAATGCTTTACCCACTGCCTGCTTTTTGCATTGCATTGAGTATGTCATATCTTTGGTAATAATAAATATACATACCTCTCTGTATACCATGCATCCCCCAAAAAGTGTACAATATGCGACACGTTACTCTTTCAAATGTTTACAATTACTCCATTGGAAATGTATTATGTTGTATGTCATACATTTTCTAATATAAATTCCAATGCAAAAATATAACTTTTTCTACATGTATCAATATCTTTGTTAATCATTTATGTTGTTTTAAACATCAGTTGGTTGTATACTACAAAGGGATTTAGAAACTGTGAAATTTGCAACTTTCATACGAGGGACATATTATAATTCTTGAATTATAATACATGGAATACAAGGTATAGACAGATAAATCTTTTTTACATAGCATTTTTAAGATCAATATCTAATCTTAATTTTTTATTGACTTACTAGACAAAACTTTCTTCATTATGTGCAATGTGCAATATTTTATGTATAGAAATGTTATCATGTATTGGGAGTAGCAAGTGTGGGGTATATGCCTCCAGGGCCCTGTTTCATCAAAAGTTGCTACGATAGCAACTCCTGCTGGAATGGTAACTACCATGGCAACAGTGTAAATTGTGCTTCCTGATTGGCTTTTATAATGAAAGTTGCCAGTCCAGCAACAGTTGCTATTGTAACAACTTTTTATGAAATGGGGTCCAGGGCCCTTTTTCATAAACTGTTTCATAAAAACGTTGCTATGATAGCAACTCCTGCTGGAATGGTACAGTAACTACCATGGCAACAATGAGAATTCTGCTTCCTGATTGGCTTTTATACCGAAAGTTGCCATTCCTGCAAGAGTTGCTATTGTAACAACTTTTTATGAAATGAGGCCCAGGCAACAGCATTGTATTTCACTTTTGTGCACCCTGAATCACTCGTTGCTCCCACATCCTTTTGCTTGTTTTTCATTCTTATCATGTACTTTATCTTTGCTTACTGGTGTAATATACATGTGTGTTTTTTTATGAACGGTTGTATAAATAATAATAACAGTAGTAGTAATAATAACAATAATAATGATAATTAATCTGTTCATTATTTGAGAAACTATGATAGGTTTTAATTCAGGTGTTCCAGAAGCCTATGATACATGAACATGTGAAGGGAATTCCTAGTGATCAAAACTGTATATTTAAAAAAAAAAAAACAAACAAACAAACAAACCTTCATGTAAAAATAAAGCGCTTCATAGGTATGTAGATCATTTTGTATTTTGTACATATATATATTTTTGTGTGTGTGTGTGTGCTTTCTATCTACTGAATATGCATGTATATACAGTGTATACCCAATATGTCTGCATACCATACTATGAAGGAGAAATCTTAAACAGCTCAATATTTCCAGCTTTTCACGAATGTACATTTTTCAAAAGCTGAAGAATCAATTATTTCTAGCAGTTTCCTTTTCCATCACTCATGGATCAAGTAATTTATCAAACTTTTATGTTAATTACTTGATATAAAATTGCTTGGTTTGAATCCAATCATGTGTCATGTTACGTATATATTTCAGAATGGAAGTACAATTTAGACTTCATAATGCTAAATAAACTGTAATGTATAACAGAACATCATGTTTTGCCCTGTCATTTATAAACTCTCATCCAACTTGTGAAGCTACATTACATGATACCATATACAGGTAAAGAGCTTGTTAGTAAATGGTGCACATGGCCCTACATTTTTGCTCTGTACATACATACATCTTTTTTATTTTGTAGAAATACTACACATGTGCATGAACACACTATGAGTGTGTTTATTGAGAGTAACAGAGGGCTACATATAATAAGCGACCCAGTTCCGAACTAGCTTACCCGTTACCCTCGATAAACACACCCTATGACAGCAACTACAAAGGTCACTTGTATTCAACTACTGTTGACTCACTACAGGTGCAGGGAGCTTTATCCATAGCTACATATTTATACACCAACTAGCTTATAACCTAACATCAGTGATGGAGTCGAGGCTAGCAGTTCCGAGTCACGAGGCCGCTGGATAAAAATTTCTCCCGTGACTCGGACACGTGACTCGGACCGAGGCCAAGGCCAAGGCCAAGGCCGGCAAAATGTGGCCTCGAGGCCAGCCTCGACTCCATCCCTGCCTAACATAACTATTTTATAATAAATTACAATTCATGGCACTGAATCTTTGTAGAGCAAAAAATTCTGCAAACCTCAATAAAACCAAAACAACCTGCAGAGCCAAAATCAAGTCTATGAACTCAAGATTGTTAACTCATCAAATGGTTGGAAAGTGGTCCAGAGACAAGTTTTTGGATGATCCTTACCAAGTACCAAGTAACCATTTCGATAATGAAGACTTTGTTTATTGTGACTTCTTATATGTAAATCCAATTCAAATGCTCCATGCAATCTTTGGCTTCCATTGTAACATAGTAAACATAATTGCCTGAAAGCTAAATTCATGTACAAGTCTTTAAATAAAAACTCCTGCATTCTCTAAAGAGATAGATGGAGTAGAGGGAGAGACAAATGAAGAAAGACACAAAAAGGTAGAGAGGGAAGAAAAGACGGAGGGGAGAAGGGTAAAGAGGGAGGGAGAGAGAGAGGGAGAGAGAGAGAGAGAGAGGGAGGGAGGGAGGGAGCAAGAAAGGAAGGTATGGAGAGAATAGATTGGATACAAAGAAGCATTTAGGGCAGAAGAGAGTGCAGTTACATGAAATCATGTAAAGAAACAGGGGCACGTTTCATGAAACCAACTCAATGACAGTCCTATCTCTTGCCGATGATCTGCGGAGATGTCATGAAGCTGACAAAGTGTTTCACGAAAGCCTGACATGTCTCAAATTTGTGATATCAATACTCTCGGCAAGAAAAAATAGTCTTTATCACAATCCACTAGATTTATCGTCAATTATCCAAACACAATTGAATTTTGCAATAATTGTCCCAAAATGTAGAAAACATCATTGAGAATTTATGCAAATAATATAGAAATTGCATTCCTATGAAAAAATATGTTAAATGATAACATCTAGGAATTTCTAAAACAGAGATAAATTGGAAGCCTTCAAGATGAGATGCCTGCGGAAAATAGCAGGAGTTCACCTTCCAGATAGAATTAGAAGAGCAGACATCTGAAAGTCTCTAAACATCTCCAGGTCTATCAATGAGGATATATCCAACTGCAGATTGAAATGGTTTGGCCATGTACGCATGTCTCAAGACCTACTTCCATTCCAAGCCCACACCAATGACTTTCATCCCCACGGCCACCAGGACGTCCCCCTCTAAGGTGGAAAGATCAAGTGCGCCAAGACTCTGGGTTAAGTCTGAAGGCTGCTGAACATCAAGCCCAGGACAGATATACATGGAGGAGAACCATCCGGGGAGCGCAAGGGGACACTCCGTCCTGTGCACTCAAGTCCAGTCAGTAAGTCGAGACCTTGTCTGTTTTGTTTTCTTTTTCAAATTGAATTTGGACATTTCCTGACCAAAATTTCGACCTGAATTCATTTGATAATGTATATAGAATGATTTTATTAAATATCATACTTTCAAAAATTAAAAATACAGCAAAAATACATATATAATGAATTATCATCATTCTTATGGGTTTGTAAAAGCAGACTACTCCGTATTTTATGGTAGACTTATGTGGGGACAATTAATATTAGTCTCATATACTTGCTGGAGAGTTAAAACCTCATAACATGTGGGATATTAATGCTTATTTTCATATCAATATATGCAGTAACTGTTTAATAATTCAGTGAATGACAATTTAGAAATACTTATTTTATTAAAAGCATTTGTTATTTCTTCGTTGCCCCAATGCGCTGCCCATATCCTGAAAAAAAAGCTGACTGTGATGGCATGCTGTCAAGATATGACAGGTTCTTCGGAGCGACAAGTCATTTGTCAGGGAAGCTGTCGTTGGTCTTGGCAAAGATGGCTTTGTGAAACACTTAGCGGACAAGTTGAGATGTCGCTGATCTTGTAGTTATGACGGTTTCATGAAACGCGCCCCAGGTGATAAAACCAATGTAAGGAAACAGAGTGTCACAAAAAGTTTGCACAAAGCCATAATTAACTTGAATTTGCAAAATTCTGTTTTCTTTATTCAATATCATAATTCAAGCAAAATATGCAAAAGCACTAATGTACACTGCCATTGATAATAAAGTGAAGAAATGCCTAAACGAAAAGTTATTTATGCAAGAAGTTATTCATAACCTTTAAACATTAGCAGAAAAAAAGAACTAAATGGGATTCCAATTCTTATTTATGCTACTGAACAATGAATGTCTTATGAATTTCTTTGTTTTTCAACTTCATTGTTTTAAGGTCTACTGTCTGAAGGAGTTATCTGAATCAATAAATCAATTAGAAAAGATCATGATGATTAGCACAGAACTAAAGCATATTGATATTTGACTTTAGAAGAACACAATAACATGCAGTTATCCATCTGTTTTGTACACAAAATTTTGACATTTTCCGTTTTCAGGCTGACGTGAGGTCACATGACTCAGCAAATGCATTTATTGGTAAACTCTGCATCAAAAAATATGCCAGACTTAAAGGAAAAATGTCAGTAAGTGGCAGTGAAAAAGATACACAGGAGCGACATGCTATTTCGAACTGGAAAATTAAATTACGAGAGCTAAAAGAATATGAAAAGAATAAAAATCACTTCAGAGGAAAAATCACAAAACATATTCATTTTCAAAGAAACATACCGACTTTACAAAGGGAAATAAAATGTTCACAAAAGGCCATAAAAATGAAAATAATGTGATGGTTTTATAAAATGTGATATCATTCGTCTTGATCAATCATGCATGCTCCCACCAGAAAAATCAGACCAATATAACTCGCCCACAAAAACATCAATTTCTCAAACTCGATCCACATCTACCTGTCAAAAATTGTATCTATTAACATTTCAATACAATATCAGCCCTTCGAGAGAAAAAAAAAAAAAAACCATTACCTAGCATCCCTAGGCATACCATTTACAATGGCGATGGCTGTCGCCTAGTCCTAGACCAATGTTCCAGCTACAGTGGTCTGCACTGGGCGGGCCCGACCAGCACAAAGGATTTCCGCCCAACACTCCTGATGAAAAACACTGCTTCCAACAAGCACTAATTTCACATAAAAACTTCTTTCAACATAACTTTTTAAGGAGAAAAGTAGTACTTACATTCATATTACCAATTATCAACTACAAAGTAACCATTTGGAAGCTGAAGACTTTATTTATTGTGACTTCTTTTGTGCAAATTCAATTCCAATACTCCATGCTACATTTAGGGATTTCACTGTAACATACATGTACATGTAGAAAAAATAACTGGCTGAAAGCTAAATTCATATACAACCCCTTTAATAAAGATTCCTGCCTTCTCTAAAGAGATAGAGTTTAGGGAGAGAAATGAAGAAAGGCACAAAAGGTAGAAAGAGGGAAGATAAGAGGAAGGGGAGGAGAGAGAGAGAGAGAGAGAGAGAGAGAGGAAGGACAGAGGAAAGAAGAGAGGGAGGGAACGAGCAAGGGAGGTAGAGAGGGAGAGGGAGGGAGAAAGAAAGGGAGAGGGAGGGAGAAAGAAAGGGAGCGAATAGATTGGATACAAAGAAGCATTTATGGCAGGAGAGAGTGCAGTTAGATCATGTAAAGAAACAGAGGATGAGATGCTTTGTCATATAAAGAAACAAACTGCAATAAAATTTTGCATGAAGCACAAATCCATAATCAATTTTTGCAATTTTTGCTTTCTTGATTTGATATCATAATTTATGCAAAATATGCAAAAACATTAATGTAAAATGTCAGTGACAATAAAGTACAGAAAAGCCTACAAGAAAAGTTATTTATGCATGAAGTTATTCATAACCTTTCAATATTAGCAGAAAAAAGAAATTAGAACACACGATGACTAACACAACTAAAGCAGAAATTATATTTGATTTAGGAAGAACATAATGCAATGCAGTTATCCATCAGTTTTGTACACAAATTTCAGAAATTCTCTATTTTCGGGCTGACATGAGGTCACATGACTCAGCAAATGCATTCGCTTTGTGTCAAAAACATGTGAGACTCAAAGGAAAAGTCGGTGGCAGTGAAAAAGGTATGTTATTTTGAACCGGAAAGCCTCCAAATAGCTCTTGAAAATTAAATTACAAGAGCGAAAAGAATATGAAATGGGAATAAAAATCACTCCCGAGGAAAAATTACAAACATATTCATTTTAAAGAAAACTTACCAACTTTACAAAGAGAACTAAATTGTTAACAAAAGACTATAAAAGAGGAATAATGTGATGGTTTTAGAAATTTGTGATATCATTTGTTTTCTTGTCTTGAAAATCATGCATGCTCCCATCAGAAAAAACATCAATTTGTCAAAAATCGATCCAAATCACCCTGTCAAATATTGTTCAATTAAAATTTCAATAAAATATCAGCCCTTCAAGAGAAAAAAACATGATGTAGCGTCCCAAGGCATACTATTTACAATGGAGATGGCTGTCGCCTATTCCTAGACCAATGTTCCAGCTATGGTGGTTGGCACTAGGCGGGCCCGACCAGCACAAAGGATTTCCGCCTACCACTCCTGATGAAAAACACTGCTTCCGACCGGCACTAATTTCACATAAAAGACTTAACTAGATGAATCTTCGACCACGCGTGGTTGAACTTTATGCCTCCGCCATTACCAAATCAGAAATAAATGGCACTTCATGTGGATTTATTTTCATTTATACAATGACACTTTGACCTTGACCTTCGACCTTGTGACCCCCAAATCTATTGAGAGCATTGCCCTTTCCATATGCATACATGAGCCAAGTTTGTTGAACCGTCAAATGGTTACTGAGTTATCACACGAACGAACCATTTCTATGTACATAATGATCTCTATGACCTTTAACCTTGAGACCCCAAAATCTAATCAGATCATTGTCCCTCCCATATGCATACCTGTGCCAAGTTTGAAGTTGATAGGTCAAATGGTTCTTAAGTTATCGCGAGAACGAGCCATTTTTATATGTTTTATTACCTCTATGACCTTGACCTTTGACCTTGTGACCCCAAAATCTAATCAGATCATTGTCCCTCCCATATGCATACCTGTGCCAAGTTTGAGGTTGATCTGTCAAATGGTTCTTAAGTTATCGCAAGAACGAGCCATTTTTATGTGTTTTATTACCTATATGACCTTGACCTTTGACCTTGAGACTCCAAAATCTACTCAGATCATTGTCCCTCCCATATTGATATACGAGCCAAGTTTGAAGTTGATCTGTCAAACGGTTCTTAAGTTTTCGGACGACCCGAAAACATAATGCCTCCGGCAACCACCTACGGTGGGCGGAGGCATAATAAAAACTTCTTTAAACGTAAATTTTCAAGGAGAAAAGTAGTACTTACATCCATATTTCTGTCTTGACAATAACTGATTATTTCTTAAGTTTATGATTTGCTGAATGATGTTGTCTAACCAGTGTTATGGATATGGTTCTGAAAGCTGCGATATTGTTTACCAATTGTTCAATCACTGTCCAAGTCAGTGAAGTTGCGCCCACCAGTAAAAGTCTCTAGCTATAACACTGTCTTAGACAGGTCCAGATGTTAGCGAGATTAGATCTTTAGATTCTACCAAATTCAATAACACATTTTATCTCACCTAACAGTCCCAATGCCAGAACGCAACATTCTCTTTTCCACATTGATCCAAAATGTACATCTAAGTTCCATAATTCTCAAGTTGCGTGACAGTTTCATACTATTTCTTTTATGTCAGTAATTGGTGGATCTTGTTTTACGTTTAATTCCAGTCGCTGATTGCGCATTGCGAAAGATCAGCACATAACTTATACAGATACAGGTCAACAACCACCG
>CM057160.1:24485070-24499639 GCA_029962745.1 Echinometra lucunter | reverse complement strand
TTCCCAATTTTGAACATTCTAGGGATGTTTAAAGCAGGTAAACTCAAAATCCAAGATGGCCGCCAGCGGCCATTTTGGATTTTCGCGTATATCTCAAATTGCTCAATGCTGACAGAGCTCCAGCATGTGGATTGTTAAAATAGAAGGTCTGAACAGTCGATATCAATTTTTTAAAAAAACTATAACATTGAAATGCAACCTTAGGCCTAAAATCCGGGTTTGGCTGCCGGACTACTAGGACTGCCACACAAACACAATGATGGACTGGCTGAATTTCAGAGGGGAACTGTCTTGACTTAGAAGAGAGTGGACACCAACTGGTATGGCATTTGACAATTGAGAATACTCGATCAAAATGCCAATGTTCAATTGCACTGCCAAAGACTTTTATACTAAAAATTGCATTAGACTATTCTGATTACAAAAAAAAAGATAGGAAGGAAGCTAAGTAAGGGAATCTGACTTAGCTGTGTTAGAGCTAGAATCTACTCCTCCTCGGCATTTGCTATCTCATTGTTTCTGGATGGTTACTCAAGCCAAAGTGAAGTTTCATCCTATCTTGATCTGTCTTTGAGACTCTGAAGACAGCAAACATGGCAAATCTTGTTTCTAATGACACCATCACATCACATGCATCAGAAAATGTGCCATTGTCACGTCAACCGGAACCACACAAATTGTCTGCATGTTTTGCTGGGTAAGATGCCAAAACAATGTCAGTGAAAACTAAATCTGTCTACTAACCTGTCTGCCATCTAGTAAACCTACTAATTCTATGACTGAAAAGGTCAAACTTAAAGATAGAACAGATATTGTACATGCAGGACTAACGTAGTTCTTACTACGAAGCTTGTCATTAACATTAAAGAATGGGAAAATGTTTTTGTTTTCTGAAATTATGTTCTTGTCATGAAGGATGTGCCCCAGTCTAATGTTTATATATTTCTTTTCTTTTTTTCAGCAATCATCCCTATTCCCATGGAAATTTGATACATTTAAATGTATTTATATATTTCCACATATTATCTGAGTATACAAAAAATTGCCAATTGAAATAATATAACAGTCAACATTATAGAAAGCAGAATGGAGGCTTACTGAAAACATTTACGTTTAACTATTTCATTTGTAATGGCTAACTCCTCTTGAAAAATAAGTTGGTAGAGTTACTAGAGTACTTAATATAGTTAATATGTTGTGCACAGTTAACATTTATTGAATACATTTCTAAATTTTATGCCTCTGTACTTTAATTTTCCTGTGAATTCATGAAGTCAACCTATGTTGTTGTATTTCGACAGATAATCATGAGGACTTACCAACTGATGATGAAGACCTGAACTTCGAGGAACGAAAAAATTCCTGATTGCATCACGGTGGAAGAGGTAGACATTAATATTTGTTTTCTATTGTTTCCCCACATATCTAGTGTGTGTGCAAAAATCGTAGAAAGACATTACTTTGAAGTAATCATACGTAAGCTTCTTTTTGCATTGACAGAACAAAATTATTTTATTTGACTAGTAGAAAAACAAATATAATCAAAGCTACGATTTCTTTAGAATGTGGTAAACTTGAAATTTTTGCCATATTTCATGCAATATAGCTGCAGGTGAATTGTGAGGTTTTAAACCTCAATAGTTAACTACAGTAATTCCTTCATTTTTAATTACATATCTTATTCATGAAACAAATAGTTTATTTTGTTTTATTTATTTTACCTTTCTGCTTCATTTTTAATTACATATCTTATTCATGAAACAAATAATTTATTTTGTTTTATTTATTTTACCTTTCTGCTTTTCATTCAACAGATTTGTAAACTTCTACTTATCTCAAGCTAGTTACATCTCATTCACTGCTCCACAAACCCACTGAAATCAACAGAAGTTCCAGATTCCCTATGCCAGGACACAATACTGCAAACCTGATACAGGGCTCGAAATACCCACCGGCCATCGGCAATTTGCCGGTATGCCCCACCCAAGCCCCCTAAGCTCCGCCATTACCTTTCGTCCATTAGAAGCCGAAATAAGCCCTTCTAAATAATTCATGAGCTGTCATGAATTATGCATTTTGTGAGATGCTCCCCTTCACACAGCGTACCCACATGACAAATAGTACGCGATGCAAAACAATGCAGACATCAGCGTGAGAGGAAAGGTCAAATCGCATAATATATGTATTTATTGTAATTTTATTCACACATTGCGCGCTGCCCGCGCAAGGGATGTAGCAAATCAACTTCGACCATTCTGATGCGCCAGTCAACGCACTTAAACTGGTTATCGATCACAAAAATGATAATAGTACGGGGGCGGAGCCTCCGATCCATTATTCTTCTTTCTTGTTTACGTGACTGGGTACCCATATATCTGTATTACATTTTCTCCATGAAGATCTGAACCCTCAATTGAATTACCTATCTGTTATAATTTCTTTCTAACTGTACTTCAGTCCTTGTGTACGCATATTTAATTTTGAAATTCACTTTCATTCATTATCAAATCCAAACATCCATTTATTTCTTTATTTTTTTGTCTTAACCCTCAAATGAATAACCTATCTGTTATAATTTCTTTCTAACTGTACTTCAGTCTTTGCGTCCACAGATATGATTTTAAAATTCACTTTCATTCTTATCAAATCCAAGCATCCATTTATTTATTTATTTATTTATTTATTTATTTATTCATTTATTTATTGTTCACTCTCTTTTGCAATACTCCTTTCACCGGCTAATCTGGGAGGTGGGAAGAGATTATGAAGGCACTCTGATTGTGGAGAGAAGGGGAAAGAGAGCTCCAAGAAGAGGGAATAGAGGGGGAAAGTAATCTGATGATGATAATAATCAAGTAGAAGAGAAAGGGGAAAAATATAGAACTACAGAAATAATGATCACACATATTGCCCCATTTGCTGTACATTTTACTAATTCCATTTCAGCTCTCATACCCTTCAGTCTCAACTAGCTCATTCACAGATTTTACTATCAAAAATACTTCTTTTCAAGATATCCTCTCTTTTTTTACTCGGCACAATTGTTCACTTTCTTTCTCTTGTAGCTTTGCTAGAGCAATTTAAATCTGACACATTACTTCTATCTTTTCACCTTCTCAAGCCTTCACACTTTCAGTTTACCTGCATGGCCGTACGCAAATAGGGGGCAGTCCCCCCCCCCCCAAAAAAAAAAATTAAACCCTTTTTTTTTCTTACTTTTCCTTTTTTTTTTGGGGGGGGGTGGAGGAATGTCCTAAATTACACCCAGATCATTCTCTTTCAATTCTAAAAATGCAAAAGCTCCCACTCGGTCACTTTGTTCCTTTGCTTGCACATTTCCTAAAAACTGAACAAATTCATTCTTGCCCTCTCCCCCCTCCAGGAAAAATTCCTGCATACGGCCTTATTTACCTTTAACAACCCTTCACATTGCACATGCAGGTACATTGTATTCCCCCCCCCCCACCCCATGAGCATACTTTCTTAAGGGATAATATTTTTAGTACACAATATTTCTTAAAATGCTGTAAAAACAGGTTAATCTTCCAGTGTTCAATGCATGTAGGGGGGTCTAAAATAAAGATAGGCCATTCAGTCATTTGCGGATAAACTTTTAATTAGAATAATAATTCAATGATTCAACACATTTTAACTTCAAACAAACAAAACTGAAGTTACCTCGATGTAACATTTGCAGGCATCTTGCCAATCTTCATAGAAGTCTAGGGGTTAATGAATTCCTACATTCTTTGATTTAGATTCCTATAAAGCAAATATAAAGTAAAAGCCTTTCTTCTCAATTCTAAATTTGAGATGGCAGTTGACATTGTGTCCATTTAATTATGTACACATATAACTCATGCAATATGAGTTGACTTTAATCATTTTAAAAAAAAAGAAAGAAATCCCCAAATATTTACTCTGTAGCTTTTATTTAATGTGATATTCAATGGGACATTTATTGATAAATTATATCATAAAATCATCTCTTTAAAAAAAAATCTTTGCTACTATCTGAAGAAAGCATTATCAGGGAGAAGATGTCATCTGCAGTCACCATCAAGGCTGTAGTCTAATTGACAGGAAGGATGAGCCAAAGTCATAATCCAGAACTCTGTGGAGAAAAATACCCACAAACATAATAAACATATATCAGATGCATTTAATAAGGATTAGTCACATAACATTTAGACACCTGCAAGAAGGACTAAAATGCACAAGGTAGGAGTGTGCAAGTAAAGAAATCCAGCTACACATATTTTATCCTACAGACATTTTATAATTTCATGTTTCTGATAGCCCAACTGGAGCATACATGATGCAGGCAAGATATAAAATGAAAAATACTTCTGAAGTAAACTAATTCTCATATACTTATACTTGGAAATGAAAGGGACTTCGAGTCTAAAACAACATTGGACGGGTCAGATTATGCACTGCCTGATGTAATGTTACTGAAATCTAGTAAATGTAGGCCGAAATACATTTATTTTGTAGACCACTCTATGAAACCAATTAAAGTACTTTGGTAAACTAGAAAATCTTATCTATGACAGTAAATCACATCTAAGACTGCTTAAACCTAATGTGGTCAATGATGGTTAAGGGGATTGGTTACTTATAGCAGCAAACTTACTCTCAAATGTTCAAGTCATACATCTTGTAAATTCCTCTCAGGATTTGTCAATTCCAGTCTGCATCAATCATCTGCTATGGCATCATGCTACATTAAAAGGAAATTTTAAAAATATGACAGAATAGGGTCTCTACATAAGCTAGATAACCTACTGCATAATTATGTTTAAATGAGATAATCTTCATACACATGAATGCTTTGAAATTGGGGAGCACTGATACAAATTGACATTAATCTACACGATAGCGAAAGGCACATAGGAGCTTAAATCTAGATAAAAATTTGCATTCATAACTAAAATTAACAACTGAAATTTTTCAGTTTCAATTCAGAACCCATACAATGAAAAATTAGTGTGCCAACCTGTTTACACACTATCTACATTTGGCAATAAATGTGCATTAGGTGTCTCTCTCCTGTACAAAGGATTTCTGTGAAGTCTCCCCTATGTCAAGTTTTGTCAACACAGACAAATTTTGTTATGGAGGAACATGGGAGAAGGAAAATATTTACATGTGCAATGAAACATACTTTACAATATATAGTTAGAGGTACGAATTTGTGTTACGAATCTCCTGGAAAAGTTAGTTGTTAGTTGTTACCTGTCACTTTACAGGACTTTCTGCTTCATCCTGGACTTGTAGTGACATGTAGTGGACATGTTGTGACATTCATCAGTAGAATTCTTCCAGCCTTCCAATATCTAACTGTGTGAACAACAACAACAAAAAATAAATAAAATAAATTTAAAAATCAATATCACTTTACCAAGTTGTAATGCATTTCTGACTGAGATACTTGCATTGAAATATACATGTAGTAAATTTATTTATAATTCTATCAAATTTTACTTTTTCATGGTGCATCCAAGATTTTAGATTTCCTTCATGTAGAAATAGAAAAGCTTACCATGGAGTTACAACATTTACATAATATGCCTGTAATCCACCCCCATGAAATGTTTTAGTTCTGCCACCAAAATAGAACAGGACTATTGTAAACTGCCATTAACCAGACTACAAAGAAACCATACATGTATTAAACAAGTGTCTGAATAGCCCCCCCCCCAAAAAAAAAAAAAATGAAATAATAAAAGTGATTACAAAAACTAAGAATAAAACTGAATAAATCAAACACATGGAATAATATCCACACAGCAGAATCTTCTGTCTACATGTATGTTCAGAAGGGAGTAGGGTGAGAGGGCTAAGTGACAGTTTGTCCAGATCTAGATCTACTCAAGATTTTAAGAGACTTCCAGAGGTTTAACTGTTTTAGCTCAACTTTTCAACTGAATAGTCATTCTTAGATAGATTCAACAGTTAGACATAGACTAATGGTCATTCAATAATTGTTTCAACTTCAAATGTTTGGAGTTTACAAGAGCAAAAATATGGCAAAAGCATCAACCGGAATCGTTAGCCTAAATAATTACCGTCTACGCTCTACTGGAATGCCCTCAAATTCATTACTTTAATCATCATAAAGTGAATAAGAAAGAAAATTGTGCTGGAAAATTTTTGTTGTTACCTGTCACTTCAGAGGATTCTCTGCTTCACCTGGGAACTATACATGTATTACATGATGTAGTAATGTTCATCAGTCGAATTCTTCCAGCCTTCCAGTTCCAATATTTCCATCTCTGGGAACAAAAAACAAAAACAAAAACAAAACAAAAAGAAAAACATTATTACAACCAAGCAGATTGCAACATTTACCATGTAATGATATTTGATAGTTACTTCAAACTGCAGTCAGCAACATTTTCTATCTTCAGAAGAGGTGGGGTGAGACTGAGAGGTTGAACAAAATTTCAAGATTTCAAGATAATTTATTGTCATGTATTAAAAAGTACACAAAATTTGTTTACGGACATGGTAATGTGCATAAATGAAAATAAATAACAGAGTCAACTAGATCCAATTTCCAAGTAGACTCTAGACCTAAGTGTGTCCAGATCTACTTTAGATTTGTTAACAGAATTTCTGATAACTGTTAACGTTAGATCTTGTAAACTGATGAATGTGGATAGTAAGACCTAGACTGAAGTAACGGTCAAATGTTGAAGGCTTACAAGAATTAAAAACACTGACAAAATCAACCGGGGCCGTCGACGTACAGTGTGTTCATTGTGTGTTCTCCAGTCTGCAATGCAGTGTCACTGTTCATCAGCGGGTCCAAATAACATTATTGATTTAGTCTAGATCTAACGTTAACGTTAGATCTAGTCTACACACGTTACTAATAATCTAATAAATTCTGCCGGAGTGTTCACTCACAAAAACCCTGTTGTCTAATCTAGGTCTGAATTTGATTTTTCATGATGCTAAACTTCTGATTTGAACAATCTTAGATATCAAAACCGTTCAAGAACGGTCAACGTCAACACCAGAATTATCATACATGGCCCCCGGCATTAGCCCGGGGGAGCTACCTTGAGTACATGGTACGAGAACGGTACCCGCGGTCAATCTAGCTCATGACGATGAAAACCAAACTGTAAGTTCGAGAGTACAATGTTTCTAGCTCTTTCGGAAACAGCTGTTAGCAATTATTTCAAATTGTAAAGAAATTACTGTAGATTAAGAAGAATAGCCAACTATTTTGAAACAAATGGTCAAATTTCTTATATTTAATCATGATTTCAGTGGTACTCACGTTTTCTCTGTGAAGTAGAAACCTCTAACTTTGTGCGAGTGAGCACGTCATGCATGAATTTGCATAATTGTGACGTAATAAGGTCAAATGAATAACCATATTTTGAGAACGATATCATCGAAGCAAATACATATTCATGAGGCTATAATCCAATCAAAGGTGCTTATTTCGGTTCATGAATATTTAGAAGGGCTTATTTTCGGCTTCTAATGGACGAAAGCTGGGCGGGGCTTAACCCCATAGGCGTAATGCTTTCCGCGTGTGCTGCTTTCTGTCTAGCTATATATTTAAAACGTCTTTGGCCCCACCCACTGGCCGTGATGCCCTTCTCAAAATCAGGAGGTTTACGGCCACAAAATTTTCTGAGTGGCCTTGATGCCCTCCAAGCTAAGAAACTCATACTACATTAAAAAAAAATAAAACCCAGACTGTTCCTTTTTATTTGTGACAAAATATTTAAAATTAACACAAAATGCACCCTTTTTCAACAAAAGGAGAGACCCTTAATAGAAATTTGCGATATCGCCATGATCGTAGAAGGCCAGTATCATTAACTGCTCTAGTCCCACATGTGTTAGGTGATGTACCAGTGCAGTGTAGTGTGTAGAGTGTACATGTGTGAGTGCAAGTAGTGAATGACCTGGCGGTTCCTACCCTGACTTCTGATTATCAAGGTTATTTCTGGTCTTGAGTGCCGATATTTTAATAAAATTTTGATATAGTGTGTGGATTTTATTTTTCAAAATGTCAGTGAAACTTATCTTGAGTCGTATCTGAACATCATTACTATTTAAAGAAGCGCGCGCCGCCGATGTTTTTAGTCAGCTGCTTTGGGCTGTAGGCCTTCCTTCAGAGTCAATTGCTCCCCGAGCTCTGGGGGAGTTATCCTGCAGAAACTGCCTCATTGGACGGCTGATTTCAAGATTTTTCAGTCTGGGTAATAGTTTATTTTTTCAGCTTTTAGGGCATTGTAGGGTTGATATTTGATTAAATGATTAGTTTTAATATATTTTGTGAAGATATGTGATATCTAGAAAAAAATATTAGAACCCCAAAAGATAAAACTTTAATTCTGTGAAGTTCTGCGTTTTAAAATTACTTTGTTTTGGGTTAGGGTATAGGAAGTGATGAAAATTTACTTAGGCCTACTTGCACTGAGTGTGTACTCAATTAAACATGTAAACCACTTCTTCGCTTGGTTCACATGAGATGCTAATGTTATTTTCTGGACATTCATGTGCTTAAGATTATGTAATGACATTAACAACAATCCAATAAATAATAGAAGGGGACATTTTCTCTTCTGTGCTGCCTCTGAGCCTGAGGCCATTTTTATTTTTAGTTTTGCTTTCTTGTATTCACTCCACAAAGCACCACAAACCTTCACCAGCTTATCCTGTAACTGTAACAAATTTTTCTTGAGAAAGGAAGGGGAGAAGGGATGAGAAGGAAAGAAATGAACACCTCAATTAACAATTCAATAATCGAGTGATAAATACTTTAAGATGATCTAGGATTCTGTCCTCCCTCATTTCTCATTTTAAGCTTTATCCACATGAATTAATGATTATAATCTCAAATGGAATTACTTGATTCATCCATATAGCTGGAGGGCAGTCTCACCAAAAAAAAAAAAAAGGAAAAAAGAAAGAACAGGGGTGTGAGAGTTCAGCTTTAAATCTGATTTCACCTTTTTTTTGGTTTTGATTTTCAACTTAATGTCAGTTTTTTGTGTACTTCCTCTGTACAAAAGTATAGGAGCTTTTGTGATTTCAGCTCTGTCTATTTGTGGTCACACACACCCCTGAAAGAAAAAGCATCAGAGGGAAGAAAAAATGGTAAGAGAATGTAGGAAGAGCAGGAGCAGACAAGGAATGAAAAAGAAACTTCAGAGCTTCCGCGCTTCGCGCGGGAGGGGGGAAACTCCCCCCTCCCTGCACCCTTCCCCCTAGGAGTACACTTTGTATGCTCAATATTTAATTTGCACACCTTGCATGCCCACTACTGCCCAAAAAAATTAAATTCTAGCTACGCTTCAATCCCTAAAATACTGCCACCATGCGTAATTATAAGTGAGAAGCATGAATGAACTACTGTGGACAAAGCGTAAACGCGCGTTTATGCATTGTGCCGTGGCACGAGTAGGTCAGGTCCCATTTTGGCCTTGGTGCCCCTCTGAGAGGATATGTGCCCTCCAAAAAAAGTGGCCGTGACCCAAATTTTATGAAATTCGAGGCCTGCTGATATTGTCCAGATGCTATTGGGCAGTGGAATTCTTTACCATATGTTGTCATCAACTGCACCTCGGTGGAACTCTTTAAGCAGAGGATGCAAGATGCTAAGCCTCTGCTGAACTTCAATTCACATCCTGGCTAGGCTTGATTACTGCACAGCTTCTCTGCTCTAGTGGACATCCTCATTGCTTCTGATCGCCTCTCCTGCTCTCACTGGTTTCAGCTGCAGAGATCGCATCCTGGTTAGGTTTGATCACCACACGACATCTCCTTGCGAGCAGTTACCAGTCGACATCATCATCGCCTTCGCAAGTTGATTCATTGCTCAGCCTCATCCATAGCGCTACATCCTCGCATTATCACGATTAGCAGTTCTTAGTCGACACCCTCATCATCGCCCTATGAGTTGATCCATTTCTCATCCATATGCATATACATCCTTGCGTTGTCACAACTATCTAAGTCATTTCCTCTTAGATTCTATATTGTCGATGAGCATTATTGACATCGTCGACCTGGAACTAAGACATCATTGTCGAACTCTCACTTTCAGCTTTTCCATCTCACAATTGTTTTTTTCTGTGTGAACCTGCATTATCACACTGAGCAGACTGATGGACATACATGTATGTGCAACTTATCGTTGACTATTCTACTTGCAAGGTATTTTGTTTATTTTTGAAACATTGACCAAGTTATTGCCAGTCGATATATCAATAGCTCATTTCATTTATTAATTCCAGTTTTTACTGTATTCTGTAAACCTTGTCCACTGTTGAGTGGATTTGCCTATTTTGTTTTCTTACCTTGTCATTTCATTTTTTATAGGCCAGTCACATACCTTTTACTAGAAAGACCTCTGCCTTTGTTTTGCAGTCTGAGCTAGACTTTCATGTTTTGAATAATTGAACAAAACCAGAGACTGGATGTAGACCTATTTGTAATAAATTACAGGTTAATCTTTGAAATTGATTTAACCATTGCTTAGCTATATTTTTTAAGTTGAAGTGTACTAGACCTCTCTTTGAAATTCACAAACCATAGGCTGGTTGGCTGTGCTTTGTCTTCTGAATCCTTTGATGGATTGTGGAGTGAATGAACCATATCTTCAAACATTTACGGCCTCTAAAACATGACAATTAACCAGTTTTCCTACAAGTCTCTTCATAGTAGAGTAATCTACTCAAAAGTCCTTTTTTTTTCAAAAATGCATTATACATGCATTTATTAATTTCTTTGATTTCCAGGCAAAGATAACAACATACAAACAAGGGAAACTCCAGTGACTAGTGCAATTGATTCAGAAAGCATCACTGCCATTGTGCAAAGCATCTTCATATGCAGTTTTACTATCTAGAATTGTACATGATTAATGATCATCTGTCTATGTCGTGCAACAGAACTCATGTGCAACGCAAAATGGAAGATCGTTGAAAATCATGATTTTCAAACACTGATTGATAACTCGTAGGTCGCATGTAGACCTAGTAACTTGATAGCTTTTGTGACATAATCTTTGCTAAAAATTCTATTCCAATGTCAAAATAGATATTTTGATTTTTTATTTTTGCATTTTGTATAGCGTATGCATTCTTACGCACAGCGGCATTAAACTTAAAGTGATGCTCTTTTGACTGTTATATATGAGAAATGTATGGTTTTATTAAAATAATTGATTTTGAAGAATGCATCAATATTTTCATTGCACATTGTAAAATTTGGTATTTGTACAACAAACATTAAGATATTCTAAGAATTCTAGGAAGTGAGGAGACATGATAGACTTGGTAATCTAGTGACAAACTCCATATTTCATATTGAATATATGGCCTAGATATCCTGGGCAGTGATTTGTGAGAATAATACATGGGTTATTGAAAATTATTTTTGAATTTGATATTACAATCTCTTGCTTTTTTTCATAAGATAATCAAATTTTGAAATGTAACATGGGGAAAGCATCATGGAATCAACAGAAGTTGTGCGTTTGTAGTGAGAGACAGCAAGAAAGTGCAGGAGAGGAAGCGAGAGAAACGGGAACAGAGAGAAAGAGCGCTGGAGGGAGTAGAGAGCAAGAAAGATTGCATGTCGAAGGGAGATAGGGGCAAGAGACAGATGCAGGCTGGCTGTGCCAGGGATTTTGATCGGGGAAGGGGCCTGGCAAGATGACCCAAAATTATTTTTTATCAGGGCTGTCATATAGTTAAATGACCCTGCCCTCTCTTCCTTTTCCTTTTTCTTCTTTTGATCACTTGAGAAATCCTAGAACAACACTGCCCACGTCCCCGACCCACCCAGCCCACATCCTTAATTACTGCCGCCCCTGGACAGATGGAAGGACAGTCTGAAGTTGCGAGATTATTTTGGATTTGAACACAAGCATGTTTGAAACATTTAGATAGGGGGGGACAGGTTACCACCTTTGATTTTTCAAGTGATGAAAAATGAGCTTAAGAAAGAGTGAAGAAAACAGAGGGTGAGAGACAGATGGAAGGACAGTCTAAGAGATGTTACTAGAATCAGGGGCAGCACTGGTGGGGGAGGAGGCATCCATGCCCTCCCCATGATGTGATTTTAAAAAACCAAGAGAATGGATGATTCATATACACTATCAATGAGAATGTGCATGACAAAGGCAGTGCATAAATTAGGCATAAACTTGAAGCCCCCCCCCCCCCCCCCGTTAGAAATGACAATAAATTAAACTTCGCCACCTAAACTGATTCTAAACCATAGTCTACTATGGTTTTTTTTTTCAGCCTTCGAGGGAAACTTCGGCGCTCCTAGCCTGGATGGAAGCGAACATTACTGCTCTTGCACTGCCAGAGCTTCATAGCAGCCTCCTGGGCCGGCCAAGGTTTGGCGAACTGCCAGTGCAATAACTGTCATTTGTTAAATCTACTGCGCTGTGCCGGCCTTATCAGAGAGTTCAAGAGCTTCTGGAAGCGAACCAGGCTGCCGTGAACCATACCTACAAATATCAATTTTATTTTAAAAGCTTCTCCATACCAGACTTTCCTATTTCAACAGTTAGACGGATTTTTTGTCTTGATCTAGAGCGCAGATTCAACGGAGTTATGATTCGATCGCCCGAGCTTGCGCTTAGCACTTCCGCATATAATGTAAACAAATACACGTGATAGCGCTAGCGCGGTGTAGTATAGTATTTCCAGGATTTTGGTACTTTTGACCCAGCGCCGGTTTTGCTTCGGGGTCACGGCGCATGCGCAGACGTTAACCCCGAACTGGCTTATTGTCAGATCAGAAATATATGGCACATTTATGTTGAATTTTTAATTTTCATGTATAAAATGACATCTTTGACCTTGTGACCCCCAAATCTAATGAGACAATTATGAGACTTCCATATGCATACATGAGCCAAGTTTGGAGATGAACCATCACAGAGTTGTTAAGTAATTGCAAGAAGAAGCAATTTTCATGTATATAATGACCTCTCTGACCTTTGACCTTTAACCTTGAGACCCAAAAATCTAATCACATCATTGTCCCTGTCATATGCATACATGTGCTAAGATTGAGGTTGATTGTCAAATGGTTGTTGAGTTATGGTGAAAACAAACCATTTCTATGTACATAATGACCTCTAGGACCTTTGACCTTTGACCTTGTGACCCCAAAATCTAATCAAATCATTGTTCCTCCCATATGCATACATGAATCAAGATTGAAGCAGATCCATCAAATGGTTGTTGAGTTATCGCGAGAACGAACCATTACTATGTACATAATGACCTCTCTGACCTTTGACATTTGACCTTGTGACCCCAAAATCTAATCAGATCATTGTCCCTCTCATATGCATACATGTGCTAAGATTGAGGTTGATCGGTCAAATGGTTGTTGAGTTATGGTGAAAACAAACCATTTCTATGTACATAATGACCTCTAGGACCTTTGACCTTTGACCTGTCACGAATGGGTTAATAGGGAGCTTTAGATACGTGATGCAGCTCAGACGACGTGGAATCTTGCTGAGTTGACTTACGTTCTCCTCTTTCCTCGCGTCGCGTAGCAAAGAGGCTTTAGATTTGGGGAGGACGCAGTTAATCAAAGCGCATGTTAATTTCCCTTAGTTACATATATGTAAATGATACATATTATACATGTATTTATATGATTATTTAATGTTATTTCTTTAATTAGTAATATTATCTATGTAGTCATGTATCAAAATAATGTTAAGTCTGTTAATGATGTTGATGTAAAGCACCTAGAAACATTTGGAACAGGCACTATATAATATTGTATTATTATTACATGTATTGTTCTTATTATTATCTCTCATTTGTTTGAATTAAAGAATATGTCTAAGATTTGTGCATTAAAAGATGACAGATCCATATAAACCAAATGTATACCGCCTCTGTTTGAGTGTCTGCTTGAACTCTGGAGCCCTCTTGCGACCATTTTCATTTGGGGCTGTGCCCTTCAGAATAATAGTCCAACTCACTTCACTTTGGGTACCACAGTATCCATCAGACCCTCTCACTACTGTATATATTTGTATGCTATTTTCAGCCCTGAATCTTTTGAGTGCAATAAACTTTCTTGAATTTCTCAAGTTCATGAAATCTTAATGCAGCAAGACAAATGAATTAAAATTTTTGTAAGTTTGCCCAGTTTGTGTAGAATTTTTTGCTCTTTGTGCTCATGTATTTGGTATGATTTTTAGGGCTTTGCATCAAAAGATATTTTCCTGTGAATCTTGATTCATTTTAATAAACCAACCCTGAAGTGAATTGAACTGTACTCCGGTTTCTCAGCAAATATGATCTTTTGGAAGATTATTTATACCTGTTTTGTTGTTTTTGGGTTGGATAAAACAACCTCCCAGACTAGGAGGATTGGATTCAAAACGAAGACAACAAAGGAATACAAACTTCTAGAAAGTTCTCAAAATGTAATTACAATGCATTTACATGCTTCTATTACTCTACATAACCTTGTACAGGGATATCTCAGATGGATTACAAGTCAGTTAATTTCTTTTCATTTCAACCTTTGGTATGGTGACCCT
>CM057160.1:24440356-24484570 GCA_029962745.1 Echinometra lucunter | reverse complement strand
GTGCATTTATAAGTTTTCATTCCATCTCTCTACAGCTGCAGCAGCCCAGCACACCATTCAAGCATCCTTCCCCATATGTTTTTAATATAGGGTAGAATTCTTAATCGTTTTTTAAATTGCTCTGTTGTGGCCACTCGCCGTTTTCTAGCCATTTTTTCTCCATTTTGTCTCTCTTTCTTTGAGAGGTCAGGATAGAGGAAACAGCCAGGAAACAACTACAAAATGGCTACAAAACAGCTACAAAATGGAAACAAATAGACAAAAGGTTGTGAGGGTGAAGCTGTTTTGTAGCTCAAGACTCTCTCTTTTATCGCCGTTGTGTTAAAAAACGGCAAATTTTGTGCAATATGTTTCTCCATAGGAAATAACTCAGGAAATGGAGACAAAACAGCGAATTCTGTGCACTCTGCACATTCTTGGTTCACTGTAATTTCAATCTTATAACATGAAATCTAAGATTATTTACATTAACTTAGAGCAAAATTCTTATGCTTTCATAAAATACATACTTTTGCTGGGAATCTTCTCTTGGCAAAAAGGTCACAAAAAGTTCTTAGATATCATGCTTGAATAGTTTACAGAATATGAGCCCTAGTGCCTTGCAAACCCCAGTAATAATGGTGACACGACATATGCTCCGCGACAATTGCTCCACGGACATTTGCTCGCTGATATATGCTCCGCCGACATTTGCTCCGCCGAAATATGCCCAGCCGATATATGCTCCGCCGACAATTGCTCCGCCGACATATGCTCCGCCGACATATGCTCCAAAATGACATTTGCTCCGCAGACATATGCTCCGCCCACAATAATATTTGCTCCTCCAAATTATTTCGACAATAATGTGACAACTGCCTCGCCGACAATTTC
This sequence comes from Echinometra lucunter, assembly GCA_029962745.1. Classification (NCBI taxonomy): domain Eukaryota; kingdom Metazoa; phylum Echinodermata; class Echinoidea; order Camarodonta; family Echinometridae; genus Echinometra; species Echinometra lucunter. Next base: position 24,483,697 of record CM057160.1, on the reverse strand, counting down.
TCTGCCGAATTAATTTCGTTGACAGTCCATGGGCGTCAATATTTGGGGGGGACACAAAATAGGGCATGTGTCCCCCCCCCCCCCCCAAAAAAAAAAAAAAAAAAAAAAATCAAGATCGCTGTTGGCAAGTGAGAGAGGGAGAGAGAGAATGGACGGACGGACGGACAAACCTATAACATAATGCCTCCGGCAACTACCGTAGGTGGACGGAGGCATTCCTACTTTCCATTCTCTTTAAAACACCTATGAGGGGCAATTTTGACACACCGCAGTATTTTTATCTCAGTGCATACTACTTTGCAGTTTAGATCTGCTCTGATTTACTATGAATACTCTGATTACGTAGATTTATTTAGATTAATAATTACAAAAGCAAGCCCTAAAATCCATTGAATTGTGTCGATGGAGCAATACATGTATAGTCACCGGTTCAGGTGTCATGGTTTCCGAATATATTTCGGCAGAGAAATATTATTGTTGGCGAGGCAGTTGTCATAATCATGATCAACTGTCGCAGCAGAGTATAGAATTATCTTTAATTAATTGGTGATTATGATTAATGCGGAGGAGCACATGTCGGTGGAGCAAATGTCGTACTTTCTGACCATAAATGTTGGCGGAGCATATGTCGGCGCAGTTGTTGTCGGCGGAGCAAATGTCTGCGGAGCACATGTCGCGGAGCAATTGTCGCGGAGCACTTGTCAGAATTTTTGTAGCAGTTGTCGGCGGAGCATATGTCATGGAACCGTAATAATACAAACAGACCTTGTTTATTCTTGACCACTGTCTCCAACCTGCACATGATTGCAACATCTCTAATCCACAATAATCTACTCCAACTTTTTAAAAAGGACTACATTTAGCACAAGTATGTAACTGTACTCCTGTTTCTCAGTGAATATGATAATTATTTGTACCTGTTTTATTTCTTTGTTGGGTAAAACAACCTTCTGTTCTATGAGGATTTAATTCAAAACAAAGTCAACAAACTAAGGTATTCCAACTTCTAGAAAGTTCTCAAAATATAATTACAATGCGTTTCAATGCTTCTATACATAGCCTTGTACAGGTATACCTCGGATGGATTACAAGTCAGTTTATTTCTTTTCATTTAGACCTTTGGTAGGGTGACCCTGAATGGACTATTCTATTCAGTATGTACATACCTGCTGCTTTCTGTAGAGCCGAAGCTTGTCCATCTTGGTTGCTATGGTTGCTGCTACACAGCGATACCAACTCACAGATAAGCTGTGGAAGTACACTGTCTGATGCATTTTCTAGAACACAGACAGAGATGATCTTAAGAAATTAATACTATGTAAGAGTTACATATCATACTCATAAGCTAAAAACTTGCCACATTCAATCTCTCAAATTTTCATCTCACACATTTGATGAGCAAAAATGTCATCATTTTGGTCCTTTTGTATTCCTTGATGTGAAATCACTTCCTGCATTTCTTAAAACGTACCTCTTTCAGCAAAAGTTTTTATAAATATTCATAGAGTTTGCATTCATCATTATTTATTCTTTGTCTTATTTTGATTTATTTCCTGTAAATTGCATGTTAATTTCCCTCAGTTTATGTAAATTATATATATTATTTATATATTTATATGCTTATTTAATGTTAAAGTTTTTAGTTAGTAATATAATCTATGGAGCAATGTATCAAAGTAATGTTACATATAAGTCTGTTATTGATGTTGATGTAAAGCGCCTAGAAACATTTTGAACAGGGGCTATATAAGATTGTATTATTATGGTTATTATTATTCATTTGTTTGAATTAAAGAATATGACTACGTTTTGTGCATGACTGATATAAACCAAATGTATACCGCCTCTGTTCGAGTGTCTGGTTGAACTACAGTGCCTTCAGTAACTAAAGTGCGACCATTTTCCTTTGCGGCTGTGCCCCTCAGGATAATAGTCGCATTCCATCACATCAGGTATCATAGTTTCCATCAGACCCTCTCACACTGTATATGTTTGAATGCTATTTTCAGACCTGAACTTTTTGAGTGCAATAAACTTTCTTAAATTCTCGAGGTTCATGAAATCTTAATGCATCAAGACAAATGAATTAATTTTTTTGTAAGTTTCCCCAATCTCTTGCAAATAAAACTGTTGTTTTACCATTCACTATTCAAGCCATGAAAGTATCTTGCTTCATGGATGTTGAATTTAGGAATCCCCTGCCAATTTCCTTCTGCCAGGCATTCACTAGATTCAAAATTGGACATATGCAAACATTAAAAAATTATTAACCTGCACACATGGAGACCAACATGGAGAGTTCAGCTTTTCTTGATGCAAGCTCATGATGCAAGCTGTTCAGTCCCTCCAAGGTATGGTTCATACTATGTTGACCACCCCTCATCAGAAAATGGTTGATCTCCTGTAACAAGAATTCAGCAACAGTCAGTTTCCAGTTGGTCTTAAATGTTTAACCTGAATACAAATCAATAGACTCCCTCGTTACCTTCATCAAGCCATTGGTTTCTTTGCTATGTCACTCTTTCTTTGTACAGTCAAACCTGCTTTAGCAACCACCTGTCTATAACAATCACCTGTCTGTAAAGGCCACATTTTCTGTTTCCCTTCAATGTGGTTTCTCATTGAAGCATGTACTTAAGGAAACCTGTCCATAAAGACCACCTGCCTATAAAGACCACTTTTCTTGTCTCCCTTGAGTGGTCTTTATACACAGGTTTCACTGTATCTGCTTTTTACATCATGCAAGCTATTTCTTCATCATTATTCAAAATCATCTTGGAGTGAATCTTATAAACCAGTATGGTTTGACTGCTTTCATGCACATGTCTGCCATAAATGAGGGGATGGGAGTAGCTTAAAATCAAGGGGGAAAAAAAAAACCTTGCTAATGCACTGCTACAGTTATGAATCCCATTTATTACATAAGTCCCTGGATCATTTTTGTTTTTTGTTTTTTTATGAGGGGGTAAGAAAAAATTTGGCAGCTTTCTAAAAAGTGAGTTTATTTAACTTACAGCCAATAAATTGTCATCCTCCTGTTTCTTCTTGATCTGCTCGAGCACTCGCCTTGCTTTCTTCAGTTCAACCTTGTCTGGGAGAGGGTTGGTGTCCAGGAGTGCTGCCTCCAGCTTCCGATGGTTCTCAACTACTAGGAATTCCACCAATGACAGAGCTTGTTTGCTGACATCATCAGGGTGACCACTGCCAACTAATGGGACAACTGCTCCTAGGATGACTTCCAGATGTTTGCTGAACTCCTAGAGATGGGAAAACAGTGCATTCCAGAAGTCCTGTATCAGTAGCAACCAGATCAAGATACTACCCATTGCAAATTCAAAACCCTTATGTGATAAGTTGTGAAATGATAACAAAGAACTTTCAGGAATCTAATTGTCCATCTTATTCCTCTGTTTCATTGTCAAAATGAGTATTAGGATCTTCTAATGAAAAAAATTTCCACCATATCAAGACCCAAAATTTCAAAAAATATACACAAAAATACTTAATATTCATAGCCAAAATGAGCAGTGCATGCTTGAGAATAATTTGCTTCACAGGGCATAAAAGGGTAAATGCTAGCACATAGACCTGAAGAAAGAAAGAAACACAAGGTTGGTCATAAATAGTGACTTTGTTGCACATGTACCTCTGGGCATTGCACCACAGCAGTCTCACTGATATGCCTCAAGAGATCCAGGCAAGGAAGAACCAGCAACAATTCCTCCATCTTCGATGACCTGCCCTCCCCTGCCTGATCCTGATGGATGGTATGGACCAAGGTGTAGATCAAGTCCTGGAGGACAAACACCCAGGAGCCTCCAAGCTTGGTGTGGAGCTCTTTGATGAGGAGGAGACCAAAGAGGCGATAGGCCAGCAGGAGACGACGCCTCTCGTAAGGCTGCCGACATTGCCACATCCTCAGATGGAGCTCCAGGAGGACTTTCTGGATGCTGTCCTGCAATAAAGAGAAATTATACCAATAGAGATTAGAAAGAAACTTGATTCAAGGATGGAAAAGCTTGGTGTGCAGCTCTTTGATGAGGAGGAGACCAAAGAGGCAGTAGGCAAGCAGGACACGGCACCTCTCGTAAGGCTGCTGACATTGCCACATCCTTAGATGGAGCTCCAGGAGGACTTTCTGCATGCTGTCCTAAAAAAAAAATGGAATGGTTGCAGAGTATAGCAAAAAGTTATACCAGGGATCAGAAAATATGCCACTTTTACACTTTTCATACATATCACAAAACACTCAAGGTTTCATAACTTCAGATATTATATCACTTTCACAGATGACCTCATTTGACCTCTGGCCTACATATGTGACCCTTGACTCCCAAATAACATTGGGAGTCCCTGCAAGGCATCTACTATCCAAGTTAGGTTACAAATGGGCAAATGGTGGCAGAGTTAGTCAAGTTTCATAAGCGTTGCTGATGGACGGACAGATGGACGGACAGCGCTATGGATCCCTTAGTTTCGCTCCACCTCAGTGGCTTGACAAAAGCTACAACACATCTATAAAGTATTTACTTTTTCATATTAGCTTCTATGGTTTACTTACATGTGACTTTGCCAGAAGTGAGATAAGAGTCAGAGAACTTCCCCCAGCATGGCAGGTAGTCAGATGGTCCAACGTAGCCTTGATCATGTATGAAGTGAAGAAGGGTGGGTCAGGCTCAGGGTCATGAGGGGTCATGAACTTTGAAGTATGGCTAGTCTCTGTCCAAGGCTCATACAACATGGTGAGGAGCTCCACAACGATCAAGTCTAAGTGGGATTGTATCCTGGCATTGACGGTCTGACATGGTTGAACAAGAAGAATGAGGACTTCTAAGATATAGCATATCACAATGATGAAGCTTTTTGGTAAATGTAGTTTACAGCTCTTAAAAGAATTTCAATTTAATTAACTGAAGGGAAACCTCAAACATTTGACAATATCAATTTCTTACAACTTATGAACTGGATCTGCGTAGAAGTTTTTCACACATACTTTAAAACTAGAAAAATCAATTTCTAGTCATTCTCTTACAAACAAAATATGCAATCTATACAATCTATAATAATGAAAAAAAGTTTATCTTGGGAAATCACCAATGCCTAAAATTCAAAAAATAGAAAATTACTGCAGGATAAAAAGACACACCTGACATTATTCTACTACGTATCCACAAAACTTCTCTATTTCTGTCTGTGTGTCTGTTCTCTCTCTCTCGCTTTCTCTCTTTCTATCTATCTATTTATTTATCTATCTATCTATCTATTCTTTTTCGTTCTTCTTCTGCTACATCCTTCCACCTTCATCTTCCCCCCCCCCATCAACCCCTCTGAGCAAACAATACAAAATCTTTCAGAGGGAGTATGAGCAGTCATTCTACTCACCTCCTGTCCAATAGCCTGTTGTAATTCCCCAAGGCACTGGACTGCCCACGCTGCTCTCTCTTTCTCCTCTTCCGCCCTCTCAGTATTTTCCCTGGACTGGGCAAGCAGAGGCAGGAGACTGGCAATAGTTCTTGGGAAAGAGGACTTCAAGAGATCCTTCCAGTCTTGTTTCAGCTCTCCAGCAATGGACTTGACGATGTCGAGTTTCTTCAGCGTTACGAGGTGAGGAATGATGGCTGTATGGTGCTTACTGCATAAGACACAAGGACGGTCAAACACTTGTCATAAGTTTTCAACAAATATGCCCTGGCCCCTGTTTCATAAAACTTGATATCAATAACAAGTTGCAATAACTGCTATAAGCTACTGAAATCTTTGCATCTGATTGGCTGAGAGCAAATTTGTCGAAGAAATGTGGCAGTTGTTACTGATAACAAGTTTTACGAAACGGGGCCCTGAACACTCAAAATACTGTGTGTACTGTAATGAGGACCCAAAGGGAATGTGAGTTATCACAACAAAAAAGGGAATATTTTTCAATGAATTGGTTAATGTAATTTTATTACAATGTATTTTTAAAGATAATATCTGTTTCTAATATTAGTTTCCCAGTTACTCATTAATCTACATTTGCCACTCCTGACCCAGGTTGAGTAAGGAATTAGCAAGTTTGGAAGAAGAAAGTTTAGTATGAAGTTAGCCTATTCATGACACAAATTATTTGAAGCCTTATTCATTTTTCACCTTATCTTCTTCAAATTGGCAACATCACTATTTTTCTCTTTCTCTGCTTATTTTTCAAATAAAAAGTCACATACACTGTATCTGCAATGAATATAAATTGCCAGAAAGTATGTAGTACTAAAACTATTACCTCAGGAACTCCTGACATGATGAGCAGCCAAGAACGCCATATGGGAATTCCCTGATCTTATATTCCTCTTGAAGCCATTGATGCACTAGGAAACCAAGGTGCAATGTGACCAGTTCTGGTCCACTAGTACAATGGGACATACCTTCAGCTATACAGCGCAACACCTGCAACAAGATAACATACACTGTACATCACGCAAAATGCAAGTAAAGTTTTGTATCAACCTACATTTGGATGCCCTGTAATAGTTTGGGGCCATTCCATAGGGGAAAATTCAATTTTATTCACCAAAGTTTGTTCATGATTTCACATAGAATAAATTACCACCACAGGTATTAAACATGACGGAGGAAATGACTCAATGGGCTACTACATCCACATGCTGAGCATGATCTGATTTCCATTACAAGAATTTTCCAAAGATCCTAGCCCAAGTTATCTTGTGTTTAGTATTCAATAGGTTAGAAAAATGTAACTTTTTCACATTATTACAATATTGTTTTTCCTGGTATACACAGAGACTTCTGATTAAGTGCAACTCCAAGTTAGTGGCAGGCTGGGATTTGAACCCTAAATCCTTTGATTGAGAGTCAAGTGAATGAACCACTACACCACGACACCTCCAATGATATAGGGCAACTACAAGCATACCTTGTTCATCACCGAGGATGGAATCTTGTTGATCTTGGTTGTGAGGAGTAAGGCAAAGATGGTCTTCTTTTCACATACGGGACTGCTGAGGGCGACATTTGCAAGCATGAGGAGAAGACTAGCTGTCCTGTTCTTGGTTTCCTCCATGGACTCCGCTTCTTCAAAGTTGTCCTAAAACAAGTGTAAATTCAACACTTTTATGAAAACAGGAACATTAATAATATACAAATATGAAACAATGGAACAATATTATTCAAAGGCATTGGCTAACATTGTTATGATTTTAAAAAACTCTCATTTTGTTACTTAAAAATGGGATAAACATTAGGGTTATAGTGTAAAAATACCAGTGTGAAAGTTTCAGAGCATAATATCCACGGGAAGTATTTTGAAATATTAGAAATGTGAACCAATGTTTGAAAAATATACGAGGGTCGGTTGCATAGACCCAACGTAAGGAGTGCGCATGCGCACATGACTCAACGGACCGCACTGTGTGAATTGACGTATCACGCGGCGGAAGGCAAGTAACGGTATTTTTTAATTCGCGCAAACGGTCCTCTTAGTCCAGTGTCTCTCGAGACGAAAGCTAATAAAATCGCGGTTTGCGTCTAACTTACAGCTTTTCCTTCCAAATTATGGTTGGTTTCAGGGTTTTTGATTATAAATACAAGTACTCATACACATGTTTCATCTTAGTTTGAGAATTTTTTAAATCAGCTGCTCACAAAGTTAGCCAATGCCTTTAATCTAGGTTTCCTGCAACAAATTTAACTATCAATTGTAATATTTGTTTAAATTCCATACACTATACACTATAAAAGCAGTAAATGAATTCAAATATTTCAACTTTAATTTGTGAGGCTCATCATTACAATATGAAATTATCTAAAAATGAAAAATAACCATTACCTGAAATATTCAAAGTCAATGGTCCATATTCCACTAAACACACTGATTCGTGTAACATACGATACAGGAATGTGAAGCGTACTATGCATGTATCTCATTTCATTCTGCCACATCAGATTTTTGAAGCAGTTTACTGCCCTATTTCTGAATAGGCATTTAGACAGCAAAAAGTGAATGAACTGTTGTTGCTGCCGTTTTAGCTTTTTATAGCGCTTTTCAATATTGATGCCAACTGTTGTTGTTGGTTTAGTTTTTTACAGCGGGTACCATTCAGTTGTGAATATTTACACCTAATGTATTGTTGTTGAAGTTGGAAAAAAAAATGAATGGGGGAAAATGGGAAAAGCCTACGCTGCATTATTTGCGCATTTTGTGGAGATTCTCGACAAGCTGTCAGCACAAACTTACTGGTACTTGCATAGCCTCCTCGGCAGTCTGATACACCAGATCAAAAGCCTGGTTTTGCATCTCCGTCTTGTAAGGTTTAGTTTCTGAGGCACTGAACAAGCTGGCAAGACAACAACAAAAATCAAGTTGAAAATGACATTCAAATACATGTAAATTCAAACTTACAGCCTAATATTTAGTCTTATCCCTGAGAGAAATTTTACAAGTCAATATCTAAGGTATGAATGCACATCTCCTGCTCCAGTGGTAACTGCCTCATTGTCCCATTCCAACATTAGCCCAATTCCCAACTCTTTCTCCATTACAACCATAATCTTACACCTATACTTTAGACAACAAGAGGCCTGGAGGAAATTCACTAAAGAAAATGTCAAATCACCCTCAGGGATAGATGAATATCTTGGCCCTGTATCATAAAACTTGTTATCAATAACAAATTGCAGTAACTGTTATAAGCTAATGAAATCCTTGCATCTGATTGGCTGAGACCAAATTTTTCATAGAAATGTGGCAGTTCTTGCTGATAACCAGTTTTATGAAACAGGGCTCTTACCAGCCAACAGCTGTAGCCATATGCATCCTGACTTCATGGGCACCATCCTGGAGCAGACAGGGAAACAACGTCATAACCTCTGACCTCTCACTGGTGTCCCCATGACCTCTCTCCCGACCTTTGCCCTTGATGAAAGTCCACTGGGCATTGGGGTCAATCTTAATGAGTGCTTCCATACACAGTGCCATCTGGTGTCTGACTGGAGTGGAGTAGGTTGATTGCAGCTGCCTGCATGGTACAGAAAAGCAATTTGGTTCTGATTACTGCATACCAGGAATGTTCTAACCGGACACTTTTCTGACCTGAGCAATGATTGCATGTTTTCGTGACAGGCAAAGTGGTGAATCTGTACAACTCTCAAAATTGCTAGATTTGGGGGTCTTACATGTATATTTTCAAACATAGCACTATAGAAAAATAAAAAAAAGGTCTAATTGATCCATTCCCAAAGAGTTTCACAGAGAACTTAACACCAACCTGACAAACTTTTCTAATGTAAAAACAACAGTAGAGTTTTGTTCAATGTATCTGAATAGCGTGAGCCCGAGGCAATTTTTAATAGCCAGAAACTTTTTCAAGCATTTCCAGATTTATACTCTTTACTTTCAATCACCAGGTTATGGCTTGAATTCCAGCCAGGCGATTAAGTGCCTCTAGACAAGGCATGTCATCTAAAGCTACCTCTCCAGATCCTTGTGTAGTTAGCTGGGAAGATGTAGGTGCAAAGACACCTTTCGTAACATTTGGTGGAAGCAGTGGGATGAGCATCTTGGCTGCAATTCACAAAAGAGGCTTAATCCCTGGGATGGTTTAAACCCCTCCTGGGGTTTTTAAGCGTACATGCACACAAAATACGGTCCAATGATCTGTTTTCTCTAAGCGTGCGCATGGCCAATATGCGTCCGTCTATTTACGCCTATTTTAGTATGGTTATGGAGGTTTAAACCACTCCATGGTTTAAGTAACTTCAAGCTTTTCTAATGTGCCTACTGAAGAAAAGCATGGGTAATGACCACGACTGTATTGCATTCCCTGGAAAAATCACTGAATAGATCAATTTGGAATTGAACAATTTTAGGGAAAAACAAAACGGAGTATCTAATCATGACCAGACTGTAGTTTAATAGGAAGACGCATACTCTACTTACCAGAAAGCAGCAAGGAGGAGAAGAACAACATCCTGACATTCTTTGATGTCAGAGGATACCATCCCATCATCATCACTACCACCGGTTGCCAGATGACGAGTAATGGCCCTTAGGAATGCTAGTGCTTCTATACACACCTCCTGCACCTTACGGTTCTCCGATACAAGCTTCCTAGAAAAGATATAACATTGAAAAAGTAAACATACTGGTTCTCATCAGGTTAAGATGGTTTAAATTCCATTAAATCAGGGCCGGTATTCTGAAAATTGTATTATCTTTTATTTTATCTTCACTGTGTTAATTGTCATAAATTTTAAAGGGGAACTTATGATTGGTTTGAACTGTGCAAATGACCAACACGCAAGACAAAAGTGCGCGATGTGAGCCAATGGCGTATGCTATTTTTGATTGCTATGGCAATTAAAATAAGATAAAAGATAGCACAATTTTAAGAATATCGGCCAAGGAGTTAACTATGGGTATCGTCGGATCATAGAAGTGATAGAAGAAATGCGGGAACCAGAATACAGCACCGTGGAATTGAGAAAATCGGGTTTCCTTTTTTGTGAAACAACACTGTGTAAGACAGAGAACACTGCCAAATAGGGACCTGATGAATACTGAGCCAGGGATATCTTTGGCTTGGCTCTACAGAAAATGTGTGCCATGCTGAAATCAAATTGTGCTCAACTGGGTATAAGAAAGTTTCCTCTTTTATAATTCCAAGGAAACCTTGTTTTGGAACTACATCGTAAAGGAATAACAAAAAATATGAAATACTTTGCTAAAATATGGGTTACTTCGCACTTACCTCCATACCAGTAGAATAGCATTGAGCTCATCATCATGAACATGACTGGTGTCTTCTCTCAGGCTGGATGCCACAGCAAAGAACTGGGGTAACAATCGAAATGTGAAGAAAGACACACACATGGAGATTGATAGTCTCAAGCAGGGTTATGCATAGCGTTTGGTCCAGGATTAAAGTTAAATATTTGGTTAGCGTATGAAATGACACGGAGCAATCAGAGCATATACCGAGGATTTGCCTACTCACTTGCGGACACTAAACTTGCTACAGAGCATTGCTAAATACATAGACTCACCAACTGCACATCGTAAGAACTTGTCATCTCCAGATCCTGTAAGAAAATGAGAAATTTAAATAAGTTTTGACCAAGCACTTCAAAATGGCACTTTTAGATGAGAAATGATTCATTTTTGTTTTTGCTGTAACTTGCTTCCTTTTCACAACATTTTCTGGGCAATTCCGTGCACTTGCTCCCCTTTGCCACCAAGATATATAAGCAATGGGTCAAATTTGTGACTAATGGCTTTCTCAGTTAATATATCAAGCATGCCCCAATTCAAGAAAAGTGTGCACTTCTATGAAAATAATGCTTGCTTCCTTTCGCCAAGGTAGGGTAGAATAGCTTTACCTCATCATCACCAAATGTCTCGATTAACGTCTGGGTGACGACAGTCATATTATCTCTAGGCTCACAAATTACCTGATTATTGTACCCCCACTACTAGTATCACGATAGTAAGAACAGGGGGGTGTTTCATAAAGCTGTTCGTAAAGTTACACATGACTTTACAAACAACTTGAATAAGAAGTGTCAAATGGGACACCCAAAATTTTTCTTGATGTTTTAATAAATTGTGATTGCATTTTCCATAATCTCAATTAAATTGTGGTAAAAAATTTAATTTCCAATAAAAATGTTTGTAAACAATTTCACTGCTAGCTGATGTGATTTATAATGATTGAGAATCACATTTGGCTTGCCATAGTCAAGTCATTTGTAAAGTCATTTGTAACTTTATGAACAGCTTTATGAAACAACCACCAGGATCATCTACACCACATTGAAATAGAAAAGAAAACATTTTAACCCCTTACCTCTTCCTCATCAAACAGCTTGAGCAACCTCTTGGTGACAGCAGTTCTATTGTCTCTGAGCTCCCTGGTCACCTGATCACCTTGATAGTCACATGACCAGCACCATGATGACAAGACCTTTGCACATGAGATGGCCAGCTGTTCTTCAGGAGTGACAGAATCAATGGAAAGCATGCTATGTGTTCCTGCAATGTATGGACAAGAAGTGAAAATTATATTTAAAGTAATTGCAATGTTTATAAATGGTCATCTTTGTACGAATCTATTTTCAAAATTAAACAATAATACAAATGAAAAAGTGATATAATATTTTGAAAGACGCCGGTACATGTAAAAAGTAAATAATAAAGTAAAATAACAATAAAACAACAACAGCAGCATCAATGTGATGTTCTTACACCCATACCCACATACAAGTACATCTACTATGCACTGCCACATGCATGTTTGGGTGCTTCTTTCGATTAATGGTACCTAAAAAAAAATCATATTTCAACATTGTCAGTGTATTCTAAAAATTAACAGAAAAAAACCTTTTATGCAAAGGAAGGGACCAGGAACAAAAAAAAAAAATTGTCTGAATTTTTGAGATGCATTAATTATCTACAAAAGCATCTTATGTCAAATGAAAAACTAGCGGCTAACTTCAGTTTGTAATGACACATTTGCAGGAGGTGTCTGAACAACAGACATTAGAACTACGACAGGTGCATATGAACACATCTGGAATGTGTCAAAGAACTAATTCCTAATCTTATACACTTCTTTTAAAGATACAAAACAAACAGCATAATCATAAAACCTTTTGTCTGTGATTTACTAATTAGAAAAATCTCATAATGTAATCAGCTCACCTGTCTTGGAGTCTTCTCTGGATTTGTGCCTTTTTTTCTCTGAAGTGCTGCCCGTGCTCACATGTGATGAAATGGTGGTGACCTCTCCAAAATCATCATCAAGTTCACTCTGGGTCTGCTGCGTGCTGGGAAACTCATCATCAGAACCCAGCTCCATGGAATCCCCAAAGGGGTCGTGACTGATGACCTTTGACTCAGGTTTCTGAGATGACCCCTGGAAATGGCAAAAGGAATAATGAACTAAGAATTATAATGAGAAATGATATGAAATTTTAAAGAAAAATTCAGATTTTGAGTACATTTTCTTTGAAAGGTCTGCTGATAGGCACAAATCCAATTCAAGGGATAATAATTCTATTTTTTAGCAAGTGCAACATCTATCAAGATTATTTTTATTATTTGTTATTAATGCTATCTTTTATTTTGTTTTTGTAATCACTATCATCATCATCCTTTCCATCATCCCTATCATTATCATCATCATCATTACTGTCATCAATATCATCATTATTAAATATATCACCACTATTACAATCAATTACTGTTATCTATAATCATAATTATACAACTCATTCCTAGATCCTAATCAAATGATCGGTTGAGTGCAGTCACATGATTCAGTATTTGAGCCTATCACATGTCTTTTTCTGAAAAGCACGCAATAGTTTCCAGTCCTATCACACGTTTTTTTTTTTCTTGTCGTTTTTTACTTTGAATCTTTTTTATGTTGTTATATGGCAAAGATGTGCGTATTCTACATGCACATACTACTTGGAAGCGCATTACACTTAACTTGGCTGCGCTTATTGTACGTCACGCGATGTACGTCACACAAGAGAGGAAATGGTGCTTCCATGACTGTGCGAATCTTTGCGGTAAGTAGAGAAAAAAGTTTGTAAGATAGATCTATTTTTGTTTTTATTTTATCAAATAACAGGATCTAGAAGAGTCGTTGCATAAAAACAAATGATTCATGACTTCATTCGTTCATTATACGGTCTATCCACTCTCGTTGAGGCTGTTTGCATCTATCGCACTCAGCGTAACAGCTTCGTGCAGATAGATGCACACAGCCTCAACTCGAGAGCAGATAGATCATAATATGAACTCATGCGCATGCATCATCTGTGAAGAAAATATATTTCACCCTTTTATGCAGGACATCCAGTAGTGTGTCAAGCAACTCAGCTGGTGTGCACAACCTCACAAGCTGTGCCACCATCCGGCCTGCCTCCCCCTGCTGGCCAGGTTGGCAAGCATACAAAGGCAACAGCACAGAGCAGAGTGACAGCAGGGAGTGTGCTCGGCTGATGGAACCGTCTGCTGTTAGGTCTGACTGGTTGGCAAGCTCCTTGAAGCCTGCTGCAAACCTTTTCAAGAGAACCTGAAATTGATCATTTCATAATTGAAAAATTTATTAAATGTGAGAGGTAAAATAAGTAATAACAAGTATATTCTTCTCATCCAAAATCTGCTTCATTTTGTTTCATATCATGCATATAAAAAAAATGTTTGTTTCTGATACCAGAATATATATTTTATTGAACATTTTAATTGCAGTGACTCAATGTAACAAGTTTCAATTGTAAAATTTAGGGGGTTTTTTTAATACCTATATTATATTGTACAACCAAGTTAATATTTCGATCTTTTAATGTACCAGTAGTTAATTATTCTTTTTTTTTCTAATTATGATATTGTTAGTTACTCTTTGAATTAGATTGTCACTTAGTTTTTATTTGTTTCTGCATCTTTTGTCATGCATGTATTCATGTACTGATAATATTTGAGCTCAAATTTCTAAGTCCTTGTAATTCTATTGAGTTGTTAAAAAAAAAAATCTCCAAATTTTATTGTCTGAGAAAGGAAATTTGTTTTGCCCAATTGATCATGGGCCCGGCAGCCACTGAGCAGCGCCAGATCGACGTTGCTCTATCCTTTTCAATTCTTGAACGCCAAAGAAGGTAGCAGCAACTCCCATCTTTTAACGTCTTTTGGTATGACGCGGCCGGGGTTCAAACCCGCGACCTCCCGATTATGAGGCGGACGCTCTACCTACTGAGCCAACACATCGGTGTTTTTAATAAACCTTGTCCTTATCTAAATTCAAAATTTATTAATGATTCCATTTGCTGCGTTTTGCTTTCTTTACTCATATTTTCATACGAGTTGATTGTACTTTAAGTTACTAGATTATATACACTATAAACATGACGGACAAAGAAAGCGGACAAAATAAACAACCCCTCATTCTACCCTTCACAATGGTTCTGGTAGTCAATAGAACATCCCTTCACTGCTATTGTCTAAAATATGCTGAACAGGTGTCACATGCATATTCACCTGGAACTACATGATTAAACATAATAGCTGTGAAGGGATGTTCTTTTGACTAATAGAACCATTGTTAAGGGTAGAATGAGAGGTTGTTTATTTTGTCCGCTTTCTTTGTCCGCCATGTTCATAGTGATAATACCTTCATATGTCTCTGGAGAGGTATTTCCAGTATCTCTCTTGCAGTCTTCTCACTGTACTTGATAGTTCTTTCCATGACTCTACACAACACACATGCTAGCTGACCTAACATCTCATAGTGATCCACCTTAATGAGAAATACAATAAAAGATTACTAAACACACATGTCAGTAAAAAAAAAGGAATAAAATTATGATCCCATTCATTTTTCTAAATCATTGAAGTGATGCACCTACTGCCCAAACAAAATCATCTGCTGTAAAAGTGGAAATTTTCGTGCAATTAATTTTTTGCACTCAGCCGGATTAAACACAATCGTGCATTCTTAATTTTCGCGGTGAGTTAGGGTAACTGTATTCACAAGCATAATAAATCGCACAGTTTTATTTTCGCCAAAGTATCATGCAAAATGGGCACAAATTTTCCACGCCGCAAAATATTCCATGTTTACAGTACTTGAAAAGATAACACTGGAGTTGGTGGGAGGTGGGATGTGCTGTATCTCACATTTGTGACAAGGGCTGCCCCCAGTTCCCCCCCCCCCCTCTCCCATCAGCAGTGTGAACCCTCTAAAAAATTTGTGCATCCAGTTTCTAAGTTTCTAAATTCATTTACTTAACCCACTGGCTACTGGTACTGAATGACCCCTGTATTAAACCTATGGGAAACAGAGAATTCAGTATTCAACATGTTGAGACACATAATACTGAATATCTCTCAAAACCAACAAAGAAAAGAAAAGTAACTGCGCATATACTTCCTTCACACCCACCTCTTTGCATTGGGAGTCAGTCACAAGTTTGACCACATGTCCCAGCCTCTGTACGACACTCTGGACAACCGTTGTGATCACCGCAGTCTCCGCTGAGGGAGCTGTTGATGTGTTGCACCCTCCATTCATCAGAGAGTTTTTCCTAACAGGAATGTGAAAAGAAGCCTGGAGGTAGAGTTCCTCTATGACTCTCAGTCTAGAGGTTCCGTTCACTGAGTTGGATCGATCAGCAAGTGCAACGTTACACTGCCCTCTACAGTTCTTTGTGAATAAGGCTGTCAGGAGGATGGCCAGTAAGTCCCTTGGAACACTGTAAAACAGGAGTACACATGGAAATAATAAACTTAACTTTACACTTAAAATCAATATTTCAATTATCTTGAATCCTCTACCACTTATAGATTAACCAGTTTCCTGCAGAATAACATTTTGTAATTGTTTTGTGCAAACTTTTTCTAAAAGTTCATTCAAATGAAAGGGACAATTCACTGAGCAGAACACACCTTTGAAAGAAGAAGTTATCATGATGCCAGAAACTGCCAAATATATGTATTTTCATATCACTTTCATCAGCACAGTAAAAAAAAAAAGCCTTTCACACAGGGTAAAGGACAAAACACTGATATCACTACAGTTGCTTGTATTTCAGGAGTTAGTCAAAACTATTTACACCACATATCATTACACAAACCTTTTCAAGACATGAGGTGTGATGGCTAGTCTTTGACCAGCCTCTTCAGCCTCTTCTACCTCTTCTGCAGGCAAGATCCAGTTTAGCAGCTGGTGTCTGAGTGGATACTGTCCCCTCTGAACACCTGTCAAAGAGGCTAGCAAGCCCACTTGGCAGACATGGTTCTCAGGGATGGGGTGAGAGGTCAGCAGGGTCAACAAAAAGGTCAGAGAACACCTACATGGAGTTAGACAGACAAAAGACAATTCTTTAAAGGTACATACAACAATACAAACTGCAAAAGTGGAAATTAGGCGCGATTAATTTTTCCGTACCCAGCCGAATTAAACAATCGCACATTTTTAATTTTCGTGGACAGTTAGGATACCTGTATTCATGAACAAAATAAGCAACACATTTCGAACAGTTCAGTTTTTTTGCAAGTGTCATGCTAAGCAAAATGCGCAAAAATTTCCATACCGCGAAATATTCCATGTTTACAGTGCTCTGAGCTGCTCCGAATGATTGACAGAGTAGGAAAAACAGGATCCTTACATACATGTGGACAAGTGGGGAATTTCTTGAAAGTCACATCCTTCGAAAAGCATCAACAAAGAAAGAATGAACAAACATCCACTTTTAATTTCATCAAGTTTGTTAGACAGTTGATTATCATTTCATCTAATGGGAAAAACTACATGCATAATGTTGATTTCTGTTAAAAATTTTCAGCGGTACATCCATGTACAGTCTTCAATGACAAAAAGGTGTTGAAAGCTGATCTGAAAACTTTGCTCTTCTTTCTTAACCTGTTGAGTATGAATTCATTTCAGTATAACACACATTTTCCATAGACCCAAGCCAATGTTTTCTTGGGCTGGTATGCAACGGGTTGAAATATGTAGAGTAAGATGGATTTCTCACCTTGATGGTTGTATGACATCAGGCAGAAAGAGTTTCCAGACCTCCTTATCGGGCTTCACAATCCCATGATGCACCAGACAGGTCAAGAGGTCAAAGCCTTCATCCTCACCAGAATGAAGGCAAATTGTTCTGATGAATGTAAAGAGAAAATAATTTAAAACAAAGCTATGAATATTGCAGCGAATGTGTCAGTCTTTATCCCAATGGCAACAGAGGGTCTATATTATGTAATTTGGAGCAATGATTTTTTATGCAGAGCCATTAAAATCATAACAAATACATGCGCAGAAAGAGAATATATACTTTGTCCAGTCTGGTCGCATCAGTGTTTGTTGATTGATGCTGAAATGAGGTTCAAAATCGCTTTATGAACTCCAAATAGTACATTATCCCTTGTGCAAGTCTAATTCAACTCGGCCTTCGGCCTCGGGGAAACAAAATTGCACTCGGGATGATATGCATTTGACATGCACATGATCCAGTATAGTGCATGATAGACCATGCAGAATTTATATACATCTATTTTTACAGTACGGTAAATCCTGCTACTAACCTTATGGTAGCACTCCAAACTTTATTCCATTCTCTGCTGAGCTGATCTTTGGTATGCTGTGAGAATTCTTCCCTTCCTATCTGGCTAGCTGCTATACACTGAAGACATCTCAGCACATGGCTCTGTAACTGTGACCTGGTAGAAAGAGGATTGTGGATCATTTCATGGAGTAATTCACAATGGTAGACTAATTGTGCACAGGGGAAAAAAAAACAAAAATTCTCTATGTATCCTACAGTATATGTACAAGGTCTCCACGACCACAATTCACTAATGAAGGTTGTCCTGCATAGTCCAGCATCCAATTACCCTTCAAAAGTTCTGGAACTGTAAGGTCTGGCAGAATACATTTGTCATAACTTATCTTCTTCTTCTGCAATAATCTTCAAAGGGTTCTGCAGCCTATCACGAAGATGAATGTAGCTACAGATTTGTAGCCATCAAAACTACAGCGAGATATTTTAGTTTATATGTTAAAAACTTAGGGAAAGTAATGCTGGACCATCGTATCATGAGGAACAGCAAGGATACAGTTTAGGAAATTAAAGCAAGCGAGTAAATACCTCTTGCTATGTGCCTGGAGGTTGTGCAAGGTTGACACATAGAGGGCGTACTCTTCCTCGGGCAAGTCTTTGGGATACTTCGTCATCAGTGCTGTGACCAGTTGTAACCTGCACAATGGATTCAAGATGCACTGCAAATATTTTCATAATAAATGCCTAGATGTAAGCCTAACACTAAAAGCAAAATCAATGTCCAATTTTGTTGCAAGACAGAATGGCCTTTAATACAGGCAAAAGAAAAGCATTCAAGTATTTAGATAATTCCACCAGTTAAGGTTATGAAAATTTGTAAAAACTGCTTTTTTTTATTTATTTATTTATTTTTTTGCTGCCAAATGACATGTTACTAGAAGTTCCCTTTAAAAATTAAGATGTGTCAATACAATGCAAAATTAAAAGAATAATTTCATTGTTACCAGCTTGGAGAGGACAAGCTAACTCTTCAACAGAAAATTATTTCCCTGGACGAGTAACATACAATTCACACTGTTGTAACAGTTCAAAGGGCTTGGCGATAGTTTTTTATTTCTTACAAAAAGTTGCTGCAAAGCCTATGACTATGGTATTTCATACACATTCATCAGAATTTTATAGTGTTAGATCCTAGTAACTGTTATGAGGTTTCAAATAAATTGCAAATAGGATCCCCTACCTTTAATTTACCCACCTTACTTCCTATTTCATGAACCTGCACCATTTACAAAATCTGAAAACAAGTTTTCACAATAAATTAATGATTCACCAAGTTGGTTGAACTAAGAGCGCTTTACCATGGAATGATGGAAGCATGCTGCAGAGGTTGAGAGATGTACTCCCTGAGGAGTTCCCATCCAGACTCCAGGCGTCTCCTCTTTGATGGCGCGGCCCCCTGACTGGACAGCCTACTGGTCATGTGCCTGCTGGTAGAGGTCACCTGACTGCTCAGGTGCCTGCTGGTGGAGGTCACCTGACTGCTCTGGAGGCTCACTTCATAGGACACTGAGCCTGTTGCAAATGTCTGGGTTGGAGAGATCACAGTCACTGTGATAAGAATTCAACACGCCTAGCATGTAATGGAACTGCTTTAGTCAAAGAACAGAATTATCAGATAGCCACATTCCATCAGCGACAGAGTAAGTCATTTATATCTACCTAGTGCTTGGTAAAACTTCACATGCTGTTGTTCGCCCGCACTGGACAAGGTCTGCTCTGGACCTCTCTTTTAAGGGGGTCCTTTCAATTTGCACTACACTGACCGATACAGCATAACAATTTATTCACTATTTTAAGTGTGGTCACACATCAATTCGGACTACATTGCGTGATGGATACAGCATGATTTTTCATCACAGTTGCAGCTGTTTTGACAAACAATGTGCAATAAGACAGATCCTGCGGATAATACATGTGAATGCCTACAACACTCAAAGCCAGCAAGTAGTCACACTTAAAGAGGCTCTGTCGTGGGCTTTCATGGGGAATTTGACACCATGGGTGCTTACCCAATAACAGGTGTTGTCCATCACTATGAGTTTTATGACCAACAGACCTTATGTAATGCTCTGTATATTCCACCCTTTGCCCCATATGGCAAAGTCATTATATCACTTTCCCTGGCCCGAGAATGCCTGAAGCATGCCAAAGAATGTTTATGGTGGGACACCTTGTTTTGCTCCAGAAATGTAGCTCTATTACAGGTATTACCAGTGCTTTTCACAAGTGTCTGTGTCAGCAAACTATGATTCACTCCCCATGAAAACCCACGACAGAGCCTCTTTAAATAATAATTCCAAAGGTTTTTAAAAATTCCATTAAAGTACTAGACACTACTTCATAGTGTTGTAAGAGTACCAAACAGCAAACTTTCTTTTTCTTTACAACTTCAGACCTCGCAACCTTTCTGACTGAAAAATAGGGATGTTTTGCTCAAAATTAGGAAAGAAACAGCATTTTTCATGGGTGTGTGCAGTAAATTTATCAAGGAAAATAGGAAAATCATATCGACACAAGAGCTTGGAATGGTCACAATTCAGATTCTTTCCTCCAAATTCAGAATGGTTGGGAGGTCTGCAACTTACCTGGTGGCAAACATCAGCTGCAAGCTCCACAAGCTCTTGCTTGAAGATTACATCTCTTTTTCTGAAAACATGACAACACATACAAAATGCATCTATTGAAGGAGCAAAATACAATATTAACATACTGATGTACATACATTCGTTCATCACTATACACAGAGCTTACCAATCTGGTTAATGTGACTACATGTCCAAAAAATGTGCCCACAATCTTCAGTCCTCGGGAACTAGACCTAAAAGTTCTGTCATTCAACATGATAGTATAGGTATGAATACTGTACAAATTACCCTAAAACATATTTTATGAAAATTAGCTGGGAGACTGCAAACTGCATGCACCATCTAATATGTTTTGCTATGTAATACTGATGTTGGTGATAGTACTTTAAACAATAAATATTTATATAACAACAAATTATCCTCTCAAAGAAAGTATCATGAACAATAAACTATTGGAGGGAGGGATATCATGGGCATGGTTGCTATTCACCCTGAATACTGCAGGAATTATCCCAAACAAGTTTCATGAAATTCATGCTAGGAGACTGCAAAACTTCTGTGCATAATTGATGTTCATGATAGTACTTTTCATAAGCAACTAGATGAATCTTCCACCACGCGTGGTCGACCTTTATGCCTCTGCCATTACCAAATCAGAAATAGATGGTATATGTACTTCATGTTGATTTATTTTCATTTATACAATGACATCTCTGATCTTGACTTTTGACCTTGTGACCCCCAAATCTAATGAGAGCATACATAGCCAAGTTTGCTGAACTGTCAATTGGTTACTGAGTTATCACAAGAACGAACCATTTCTATGTACATAATGACCTCTATGACCTTTGACCTTTGACCTTGAGAACCCAAAATCTAATCAGATCATTGTCCCTCCTATATGCATACAAGAGCCAAGTTTGAAGTTGATCTGTCAAAGGGTTCTTAAGTTATCACGAGAACGAAAACGGGACGGACGGACAACCCCAAAACATAATGCCTCCGGCAACCACCTATGGTGGGCGGAGGCATAATAGAATATTTGAGGGTGGAGTATTATGGGCATGGTTGTTCCTCACCCTGAATATTGTCCCAAACATACTTCATGAAATTCATGCGGGGAAACTGCAAATTACTGTGCATTATTGACATTGATGATAATATTAATAATCAACAATAATAACAATAATCATAATAATGAAGATATTTATACTGCGCAACATATCCACCCAGAGGGTGCTCAAGGCACTTCCAAAAAATTATCATAACTGTTATTATTAACCAAGCAGTGCCAGGTACCCAATTATACATCTGGGTAGAGTGCAGCAAAGGTGAATTAAATGTCTTGCTGGAGGACATAAGGAGCCAGGCATCAGTAGGAATCGAACTCATGACCCACTGATCAACAGCACACGCTCTTGTCAAATTTGCGACAACACCTCCACATAAAAAAAAACATTAACTTAAAAATAAACTACACTTTAAAAAAAAACACTGCTACAAAAACAAATTATCCCCCCAAGAAGTTTCAGAAGCAATGAACTATTTGGAAGTGGGGTATCACACGCATAGCTGTTACTCCTGAATACAGTAGGAATTACCCCAAACATATTTTATGACATTCATGCTGGCGAGACTGCAAACTACTGTGCATTATTGATGTTGATGATACTGTCATACTTTGGCAAAAGGAAGCAAGTGACAAAAGTGACATTTCCCGTACAGTAAAAGAGCAATACGTCTGTCATTTACACGACAATGCAATACGTGCATCTCTTGCATAACATACCTCTTTAATTAAAGTCCCCAGTTTTCCGCGATACGGAAAATGGAAAAATTTCACCGCATTCGGGAAGAACGCGGAATTTACGGAATTTTTCGGAAAACGCGATATTTCAGGCCAGAAAAATTTGCATTACGAAAAATACAGTGAAAATCATGAAAAAGAAAGCAAAATCCCTTAAAACAAAACCGTGCATCAGCAGAAAATCTTAATTAAACCTGTTTGCAGTGTTTAGCGTGTGTTCGCCAAGCTTTTGCATACCACATGTGCGTGTATATTAGGGTAACGGAGGGTATTTAGGTTTTTTGTAAGATTGTTACTATTTTCAATTGCTTTGTCATATGTTATATACATGTCACCGAAGAACACGGAATATGAAGTTTAGAACACCGAAGAACACGGAATTTGCATTTTAGAAAACGGAAAACTGGGGACTTTATCTTTAATAGCAGGATGAGTGTTTATGCACGAAATTCTGCCCAGAAGAAGAGCATACTAGGTAAAATATGAAAATAAATCAAATTTGTTGATGTCACTTGTTTCCTTTTGGCAAAGTAGGGCAGAACAGTACTTTTCATAAGCATTGAACTATTTAAGGGTGGGGTATCATGGGCAAGGTAGACACTCACCCTGCCCCTTTGAGTTTGAGTTTGGCACCTTCTTGTCTCCATTCTCTTACCAGCTCTTCATACAGACTAATCAGCTGACTCTGAAACAAATGAAGAATTATTAGGCCTTTTCAGATATCCAGCGAAAAACCTGCACTACAAACCCCAATGCTTTTTTTATAGTTCACATACAGCACGATAAACTGCACCACTTGATTGGTTAAATGGTTAAGTGGTTGGTTAATTTACCTGACTGCTAAGAAAGCATGTGTATGCTTGTAAGTAAGCAACTAGGGGACCAACAGCTTTAAGTCCCATCCAAAGGACTTGGTAATGAGGATTAATACCTTCCTAAAGGGCATTAGCACATCCACTTGGTTTCAAACCTGGGTACTCCTGGTTATGAGACCACTGCTCTATCCGCTGAGCCACAGCACCTCCTTGATAAGATGCGCATCAATGCATCAATGCACAAACAAAACGGATTTGGCCAAAAGTTGAGCAGTAGCAATCGGTTTAATACATATACGTCATATTTTGTGCTAACTTTATAAGAATTTGATTGGTTGAACCCTTCTTGCCGCAAGGAGGCAAAAAGCACTTTCGCCATGGCAGTACTTGTTTGTACCACCTCACATACCACTCACTTTACACGCAAAAAAACCCAGAGAGGTTTACCTCAGGGGTTTGACGTTTCATGTGTAAACAAGCCTTTACAACATTGATGAGGTCTAGAGCATTCAGAACTGCATGTGTACATACAATGTCTAAATTGTCAGGTTATGAGAGCAACTAGATGATTCGTGTTTCAGCTGGCAATCTATAATATGCGCCCATTATTCCACTGAGCAGTGAACCCAGTTACTAAGGAGGATACCTGTGATGTAATGTTCAGCAATGAAAAAAGGAAATTCAGCTCAAAAGAAGAGGATAGGGAGGGGAGACTGATCGAATCATAAATAATTCCTACATACCCACATTGCTTATCCATATGTATGACAATT
Organism: Echinometra lucunter; assembly: GCA_029962745.1. NCBI lineage: Eukaryota > Metazoa > Echinodermata > Echinoidea > Camarodonta > Echinometridae > Echinometra > Echinometra lucunter. The sequence continues at coordinate 24,459,600 of CM057160.1, read as the reverse complement.
ACTAACCAAGGATAAGTGAGCAGTTTTCAGCAGTTGTTGCCTTTAGAGCTAGTTGTCATAGAATAAAGGAGAATACCCTGGGAATACCAACCTTCCACTTGTCAAAGTCGTCTGCATAGGACCCTTGCTCTTCTGTCATAACACCCATCGGATGGTGAACACTCATCTGAAGTCTCAGGAATGTTACCAGTTCATCCTACGGAGGAATGAAGCACGCAAGAATCATTTTGAAGGCAAAGATTTTTTATCTCATATTCGTGTGCTACAAAAAGTGCTTCCAGGAAAACTTTCCGCAAGAATTGTCCTTCACACACAATGGGACATATTAATAATTTTGTCCAGTTATATTCAGCGCAAAAAATGAATAAATAAAAATGTCAAATAGTAATACAATACACAAACTGTAATGATATTACAAACATCATTCCTAAAGGTGAGTCTGGAGATATATATATATATATGGCCATGGGAGGGTCTGGTTGGAAACTATGGTGCTCGAAGTGATGTGAATGCGACTATTTTCCTAAGGGGCGCAGCCGCAAAGGAAAATGGTTGCATTTGTTATCATCTTGCCTTGAAATAAAATAAATAAATGAATAAATAAATGAATATTTATTTCAAATTCACTTCAATCCTTCCATAATTTTCCAGGCCACCTAAACAGACATAATGAGTTATCATTACTTGTTTTCTAGATTTCAAGTCCATGACATACCCTGATGGTTTGCGCTGCATTGTTTCTCCATGTCAATAAAAGGTTTTGCATTGATTCCTCTCCAAGCTTGCACAATTGATGCCTTCGTTCAGGAGCTACATGAAGACTGAAGATGTTCAAAGCAGACATGGTACAGGAAATCACAGTGGTGCTTCTCTCAGTCCTAGAAAATGAAAGCATTGTGAGAACAATGAGTGGTTGGGTCATTCACTCGACTCTCAAAAGCAAGGTTGATGGTTTAAATCCCTACCCAATGAGCGTGTCCTTGGACAAGGTTGATGGTTTTAATCCCTACCCAATGAGCATATCCTTGGACAAGGTTGATGGTTTTAATCCCTACCCAATGAGCATGTCCTTGGAAAAGGTTGATGGTTTAAATCCCTTCCCAATGAGCGTGTCCTTGTACAGGGTCGATGGTTTAAATCCCTATCCAATGAGCGTGTCCTTGGACAAGGTTGATGGTTAAAATCCCTACCCAATGAGCATGTCCTTGGACAAGGTTGATGGTTTAAATCCCTACCAAATGAGCGTGTTCTTGGACAAGGTTGATGGTTTAAATCCCTACCCAATGAGCGTGTCCTTGGACAAGGTTGATGGTTTAAATCCCTACCCAATGAGCGTGTCCTTGGACAAGGTTGATGGTATAAATCCCTACCCAATGAGCGTGTCCTTGGACAAGGTTGATGGTATAAATCCCTACGCAATGAGCGTGTCCTTGGACAAGGTTGATGGTTTAAATCCCTACCCAATGAGCGTGTCCTAGGACAAGGTTGATGGTTTAAATCCCTATCCAATGAGCGTGTTCTTGGACAAGGTTGATGCTTTAAATCCCTACCCAATGAGCGTGTTCTTGGACAAGGTTGATGGTTTAAATCCCTATCCAATGAGCGTGTCCTAGGACAAGGTTGATGGTTTAAATCCCTACCTAATGAGCGTGTTCTTGGACAAGGTTGATGCTTTAAATCTTTACCCAATGAGCGTGTCCTTGGACAGGGTTGATGGTTTAAATCCCTACCCAATGAGCGTGTCCTTGGACAAGGTTGATGGTTTAAATCCCTACCCAATGAGCGTGTCCTTGGACAAGATTGATGGTTTAAATCCCTACCCACTGAGCGTGTCCTTGGACAAGGTTGATGGTTTAAATCCCTATCCAATGAGCATGTCCTTGGACAAGGTTGATGGTATAAATCCCTACCCAATGAGCGTGTTCTTGGACAAGGTTGATGCTTTAAATCCCTACCCAATGAGCGTGTCCTTGGACAAGGTTGATGGTATAAATCCCTACCCAATGAGTGTGTCCTTTGACAAGGTTGATGGTATAAATCCCTACCCAATGAGCGTGTCCTAGGACAAGGTTGAAGGTTTAAATCCCTACCCAATGAGCGTGTTCTTGGACAAGGTATCTATCTCAAACATAGAGTTGGAAAGATACTTGACAGAATTAGGACTCAACATGCACTTTGTGGCTAATAATGGATGTCAGAGCTGAAGACGAGGAATTATCGTCAAAAACTTTGGAAGTTCATACCTACATTTCATCTCAATTTTGCAAGAACAGAGCAACATCATTACTAGAACTAAAGCAAAGATGATTAATAAATTCATTCATTTCTGGCTAAGAACTGCAGTCTTTCATATTTGAGCAACAGCATGATGATACCTAAAATTTCTGAAAATGTTTTAACATTTCTGACTCATCTATTTGAGAGTGGTGCACTCAGAAGTACCACAGGTAATGTAAAAAAAATGTGGAGCAATGCAATGCCAAATTGCTGGAAAATGGCATCCTTAAACGTATTCATAAAAAACATGTTTAAGGGGCGTTCAGATATGAGGCCACATTGTGGCGACAAAAAAATGTCGCCGAGGCAGGACTTTTTTTTTTTGCTGCCTGGCTGCAAAAAAAAATGTGCACCAATCAAATTCTTAAAAGTTAGCGCAAAATATGTCACGAGTATGTCTACGTAACTTCTGACAAAGTTCTCTTTTATTTGAGAGTTGACGCATTGATGCATGTTCACTAACATAAGTGGTGTCACAACGTCGCACCATATCAGAACACTAGAAATTTTGTATCACCTCATATCTGAACACCCCTTTATGCAGTATTAAACAAAAATACCTGATCCTTTTGAGCATGCTCCTAAAGAAGCCAAAGAGATGGCTCATCGGTAAAGCTCCTTGAACGGATGCCCCAGCAACCAGAGACTGTACAGCTCTAGCCTGTGGGTCAAGACTTACACCTTGTTCAGTTTTGTGGAGTGCCATGGTCACTGACTCAATCAGCTCTGTCAAGATTAAAATTCATATTCTAAACAATACTACATACGAAAGAACACTAAAGTCATCTGAATAGGATTGACATTTTAAGAAGTTCAAAGTTCTATGGAATTTTTTTTTTATCAAAAGTTATATCAGACTTTAGGCAAAATTGGTCTTCAGGTGAGAAAGTTTATCACAAGGACTTAAATCTTCCCAAAGGCCAAAGCAAAGAGCATTTCACAATGATGCTCTACTCGCTAGCTGCAATGCCTCTTTACCGGTCGTACACTAAGCCTGAGAAAACTCGGACTAGAATCTATGGCAATGTGTGTTTACTGAAAACAAATCATGCTCTACGGGATAAGAATGACAAAGCCTAAGGTCACTTTTGAAAGATGCAGACAAATAGAATAAGATTTTTAAAAAACCTGTGGTGTCAGGAAGAGAGACAGACAGAAAGAGAGAGAGAGAGAGATGAAAAGAAAAAGTGACAAAATTTTTTTTTAAAACTTAACTTCAACAAAGCAGGATGGAATGACAGAGGGTAGGTAGATGGGAGGTGATGGACCATGGCAAACAACATTACCAAGACATTTGAGTACCATGTAAATACTGACCGATCCATGTGCATTGTTTCAGTTCCTGCCAGTACTTCTGGCAGCCAAGGACATCCCTGGTTATGATGGAACAACAATCAGCACTAAACTCAGGACCAGTGAAGTCATCTTTCAGCAAGGATAGTATCTCATTGACCAGGTTCTCAACAGAGAGCTGGGGACCACCTATGTACAGGAAAAATCAAAGATTAGAATATAAAGTGCTATGAGATTTTGAAAAGAACTTAGCAAAGTTGCTGACAAAGATGTTTATGATGCACAATTTATAATCTCTATTTTCATGTGCAGATTCGTGATTGTTCTGGTAAATATCATTTTCATTCATATTGGTTCATGTCATATATATTTTTTCATTCATTTAATAAAAAATAAAATTACTTGTTGCCAATTTGAGAAGGGGAAGCTGATCAAATTAGACTTTATAAAATAAATGTACTGCTATGGGTTAGCACGAACATCCTTGAGCAATTATAGGTAGTTTCTTTTTTAAATTGTGACTTACGTCCATTTGCCACACCCACAATCCATTTCAGCGTTGACCTCACCTCTCTCTTCCTTGTCTGGTTTGTGGTGCTTGTACGAGAACCTGGGTTTAAGTTAACAACAAAACAACAACACAATGAAAACTGAAATGTTAATATTTGGCTGAAAATGACCAAAGTTCTTCAAAGTGGCAATGCCCAAATCATTCTGGACACTTAATTAACACAATTTCATAGTATTTTGATTCTTGCTCCAGTGAAGTTCACTCAGATGATAACACAAACACTTGCTTTCAGTAATGACATGCAGAAATGTTCGTGGTACATCAATTTTCGCGGATTTTGCACTATTTTCAGAAAGCACAAATTCTAGAACTAAGCACGATTTCATATGCACTGAAATATCAAATCAAATATTGCACTTTTGCAAGCGAGTAATTGTGCAGCGCGAATTTAAGAACCCATGAATATATTCTTGAGTCTGTCAGCGCGAAGAATTCAATAACGCAAAAATAACAGCGTTTACACGTATACCAAAGAATACAGCTTGTAAAGGAACCTGCAAATTTGTCCCTCAGATAGGAGCATAACTTCTGAATTTTAGAGGTGGAAATAATCTACCTTGCTCGGAAAACGTTCCTCATAATCAGAGAAATCACTTGGAGAACTTGAGGCTTGTTTGACTTGAAAAATTAGTGTGGATCTCAGCTCAAAAAATGTTCTTTGTAATCAGAGAAATCAATTGCAGAACTTGAGGCTTGTTTGACTTGCAAAATTAGTGAGGATCAGTTTGAATAACATGGGAAGATTCTTTATTGACTTACTGCCTCTCAGGAGGTCAATCTCTTTGTCCAGATAAGCCCAGACGGATTCGAAGATTTCATTCCACGTATAATTGCTTCTACCTTCACTCGTGTGCTTGTCAAGCTGTATTTGAACATTCTTCTTGTTGAGCTCCTTTTTGACGATGTATATTTGTTTCTGTGGGATTCATTAAAATAATTATAGTAATATGTAACATTTATGTAGTGCTTAATACGAATGTTCCTAAAGGCGCTTTCAGATATGCGGCTACTTTGTGGCGCCACTTTGTGTGCACACATTTTTTGTGTACAGGTCTATGGGGTATAAGGCGACCAAAAAATGTCGCCGAGGCGGGACACATTTTTGTTTGCTGCCTGGCTACAAAAAAATGCGCACCAATCAAATTCCTAAAAAGTTAGCACAAAAATTGTTGCCATGAGAATGTTTGCACAAGTTTTGCCAAAATGCTCTCTTATTTGAGAGTTGACGTGTTAATGCGCGTTCATCAGCATAAGTGGCAACACAGTCGCCTCATATGTGAAAGCGCCTTAAGAGCAAGAATTTAACTAACAAAAAAGAGAAACAAAGAGAAAAACAGAAGAACAAATATAAAAAGATATTAACTACTAAGAGGACTGCCTAATAAGCTAAGTTTTAAGAAGTGCTTTGAATGAATCTATAGTGAAGGCCTCACAAATGTAGATGGGAAAATTGTTCCAGAGTTTGGGGGCAAGGGAAGAAAAGGCACGATCACCAGAAGGAGTCATGGTACGGGGTCCAGGAGATAGTTGCAGGTGGGCAGTGGAAGCGGAATGGAGACATCTAGTTGCTGAAGATACAGAATTTGTCTCAGCTCTTACTAAAAAGTTATTGACAATCAATCGCTCAATCGCTCAATCAATCAGTCTGTCAATCTTTAGAAATTTGCTTCAATAGATGACATGAAGCAAATGAGTCAGATCATCAGAATTGCAATTCATAACACATACACAGCTAGAAAAGATAGGATCATTAAAGCAGTAGTAAAGGCTTTTTATAATACAAACGTTCAATAGAAGGGATGGAAATAAAACTTTTTACAAAGGGGGGAAATGTGATAAAAATGATATTTGATTCTTCCATAGCTTTTCATTCAAAATAATGGAGTAAGTTAAAAAATACCGATCAAATACAAAGAAAACAAGTTCCTTTCAAGAATATGTATGAAGTTGAGGTTGATAATAAGAACTATATTTGACAGTTGTTTATAGAAATAATCATTTATTGGATATTTTCATCAACTTTCATGAAGACGACCTGAGCAGTTTAACTCCAATATCAAACATCTTAATGCTCAGTTACTCACCTTGCGTTCATTGATCTTGTCTGAGCTGAGATATCCACAAGCAGTCCTCAGAGGAATAAGAACCTCAGCCATGTCTGTAAAAACATCAGTAATACCCTGTCATTTGTTATGAAGAAAACAAAACCCATTTATAGAATATCTATACGGTCTGCAATTTATAGAAAGAAGAGTTCTGTGACAAATGGGATTTTTTGACAATTATCTGTTTGTTTTTTTTCTTTTTCAAATGAAATGACTAAACCATCATTCAAGACAGTTCTCACTCTTAAAAGGCATTGGCTAACTTTGTGAGCAGCCGATTTAGAAAATTCTCAAACTAAGATGAAACATGTGTACAAGTACTTGTATTTGTACCCTGAAATCAACCATAATTTGGAATGTCAGAAATTCTCAGAATTGTCCTAAATAGCCAAACTCAATATGACTTTTGATTGATACGAGACCCAACTTTCTTGGCGATTTTACCAAGTGATTAATTTCCACTTCCATAGCGCGACTTCTGACATCGTGAGTTCACCTACACATGTTAGTCTCAGGCAGAGGCGAAGAGCGGTACAGCATTGCACTCTTGCACGTATTGGCAAACGCAGAGTACGTGCGAGAGTGCAACAGTGCAACGCTGTAGTACCACTCTTCGCCTGTGGCTGAGACCAGCGGGTGTAGGCCTAACATCCGCACGCAATGAGTCACCACGGACATCGACGCGCAACTCACCAGTCATAAAACGTCACCTCTTGTCTTCAGTCATCCTCTGAAAATATCTCCATCGCTGCAGACTTAAATGTGGCTTTAGTGAATAGATCAAAATATTTCCTTTTGCCCTTGCAATGTCTCTCGTAAGGTGCGGCACTAAAATAAGAGTTGAGCGCGATCAAAGTTCGACTTCCACACACACTCCTGCAAGTAACTGGAATAGTGCGTGTATGGAGTTCGGGCGACGAACGCAACACATCTCTACTAAGCAGTCATTGCCTCCTGATCCGATGACTTATGTTGCTAAACATTGCAGTCAAAATCAAGTATAACATATGCTGATCAAGCTCATACCATTTTAAAAGTGGGGGTGGTGTGATTTAAAACAAGGCAAACGCCAAGCGTTGTCTCGCCTGCATATTGCAGTCATGAAGAGACTGCATGTCAATACTATGCTATATGACTTCTGAGGCTGTCAGCAGTTTAGGGGGTGAATTGTGGTTCTGACAGTTTACATATGCAATAATGGTATAGGCCTACTTTATCCCTAGGAAATCAGATAACACTAAGAATGCTGTTAATACTATGAAGCTATAATTATTTCCATGCAAGTAAGGAAATGAATGTTAGTGAAAAAGAATGTAACTGATAATAATGTGAGTAAAATTGTAAAATTAAATTAATTATTAAGGTGTTATGGCAAACTTATTGTTTGAAAAATGGTATGAATTTGGTGATTCCACGTCAAAGCTATAGAAAGTTATTAGGTGTACAACATAGCACAGTGCCAGTTATGAAAAGTTCATTGACCTTTGACCTTAATCAAATTCAACTCACATTCGAACTTGACCTGCACCTTCAAGAGATGGACCTCTCATATGAATTTGGCAATCCTACCTCGAAGGTATAGAAAGTTATTGTGTGTACAACATAGCACAGTGCCAGTCATGGAAAGTTCATTGACCTTTGACCTCTGACCTTATTCAAATTCAACTCATACTCAAACTTGACCTGTGCCTTCAAGAGATGTACCTCTGGTATAAATTTGGTGATCCCACCTCGAAGCTATAGAAAGTTATTGTGTATACAACACAGCACAGTGCCAGTCATGGAAAGTTCATTGACCTTTGACCTCTGACCTTATTCAAATTCAACTCATACTCAAACTTGACCTGTGCCTTCAAGAGATGTACCTCTGGTATAAATTTGGTGATCCCACCTCGAAGCTATAGAAAGTTATTGTGTGTACAATATAGCACAGTGCCAGTCATGGAAAGTTCATTGACCTTTGACCTTTGACCTTATTCAAATTCGACTCATATTCGAACTTGACCTGCGCCTTCAAGAGATGGACCTCTGGTATGAATTTGGTGATTCCACGTCAAAGCTATAGAAAGTTATTAGGTGTACAACATAGCACAGTGCCAGTTATGAAAAGTTCATTGACCTTTGACCTTAATCAAATTCAACTCACATTCGAACTTGACCTGCACCTTCAAGAGATGGACCTCTCATATGAATTTGGCAATCCTACCTCGAAGGTATAGAAAGTTATTTTGTGTACAACATAGCACAGTGCCGGTCATGGAAAGTTCATTGACCTTTGACCTTTGACCTTATTCAAATTCGACTCATATTCGAACTTGACCTGCGCCTTCAAGAGATGCACCTCTGGTATGAATTTGGTGATTCCACGTCAAAGCTATAGAAAGTTATTAGGTGTACAACATAGCACAGTGCCAGTTATGAAAAGTTCATTGACCTTTGACCTTTGACCTTAATCAAATTCAACTCACATTCGAACTTGACCTGCACCTTCAAGAGATGGACCTCTTGTATGAATTTGGCAATCCTACCTCGAAGGTATAAAAAGTTATTGTGTGTACAATATAGCACAGTGCCAGTCATGGAAAGTTCATTGACCTTTGACCTTTGACCTTATTCAAATTCGACTCATATTCGAACTTGACCTGCGCCTTCAAGAGATGGACCTCTGGTATGAATTTGGTGATTCCACGTCAAAGCTATAGAAAGTTATTAGGTGTACAACATAGCACAGTGCCAGTTATGAAAAGTTCATTGACCTTTGACCTTTGACCTTAATCAAATTCAACTCACATTCGAACTTGACCTGCACCTTCAAGAGATGGACCTCTTGTATGAATTTGGCAATCCTACCTCGAAGGTATAAAAAGTTATTGTGTGTACAATATAGCACAGTGCCAGTCATGGAAAGTTCATTGACCTTTGACCTTTGACCTTATTCAAATTCGACTCATATTCGAACTTGACCTGCGCCTTCAAGAGATGGACCTCTGGTATGAATTTGGTGATCCCACCTTAAAGCTATAGAAAGTTATTGGGTGTACAACACAATTGTTGACGACGACGCCGCCGACGACGACGACGCCGACGACGCCGACACCGGAAATAGTGATACCTATGTCTCGCTCCGCTACGCAGGCGAGACAAAAACAGAAGGGGATGGCTTCTCAACGGAGAAAGTTCTACACGCAGAAGGCGAGTCAGCAAAGATCTGGCGCATGTGTTGTGTCTATGTACGAAAAACGTGTATGCGCGCATGCGCAGAACTGTCAAGACATATCGAGTGTGTGTGGTGGTGACTCAACGGTAGCGACGTACGGAGTCGCTAACCCGGAAGTACGTAAGTAGTGACGTCATTTTCTCTGAAGCGGCGCATTTTTCAAATTTATGCTTTCATGATATATTACTGATTTTATTCATGTTTTCATATCAAATCATGATTATGGCAAGAATAAAGTTTGTTTTTATAGTAGAGGAAGTTTAATGTCGTCGGGTGGCGACTCATTGCGTGTGGGCGTTAACTGTTAGTGTTAGGTAACTCACATTCACAATGTCGGAGGTCGCGCTACTGAAATGGAAATCAATCACACGGCAAAATCGCCAAGAAAGTTGGGTCTCATATCCATTCAAAAGTCAATATTTAGAGTTTGAAAAATAAAGTTTAAGTTCTTACTAATATCACTAGGGTTAGATCTGTTAGTGTTACTGGTCCACGGCACTGGCGAACTTCGAACCAAAGGTAGTTTGCAGGGGCAGGCTAACTGGTCATAAGTGTGATTTGGAGGTAGATCTACATGTAGGCCTATAATATTTCTTTGATTACATGGGTCTCCACAGGGGCAAACAGCAGAGGACTTGAAGGAGAATGAAACCCAGGCATCAGCATGCTTTTATTGAATGGAGATGACCAAGTAAACAGTGAAAGTTTGAGCAAAATTGGACAATCTGTTCAAGACAAGAGTTATGAATTTTGAAAGTTTCAGTAAATCCCTATTATGGAATCCTTGAGTTGGCAACTTTGCCAGTATCTGTGATGTCATCATGGACAACTCTCCATTCATTTTGTGCATAAATTTTCAAAAAAAATTGATTTATATAAAATTTCAAGTCAGGAATCAACATAATTCTTCCCAAAGTGCTTGCAGAATTGATGTATCTAGATCTAGGTCTAGCCATGCATGCCATGTCATACTCAACTCAAGCAATAAATCAAACATATTTCTATTTTTCTTGAAAATGAAGAAAATGTGAAATTCTGTGTACAAAATGAATGGAGAGTTGTCCATGATGACATCACAGATGCTGGCAAAGTTGCCAACTCAAGGATCCCCATTCTATAGGAATTTAGGGGTCTACTGAAACTTTCAAAATTCATAACTCTTGAACAGATTGTCCGATTAACCGATTTTGCTCAAACTTTCACTGTTTACTCTTATTCACTGGAAGCACACTTATGTCTGGGTTGCATTCTTCTTTTAGTTTAAGCTCTGCGTGAAATATCAGAATAAAAACACGCAGAGCTTCCTTAAGTTAAGCTAGTATAGTAGTACTAGTAATACCCTCACGCGACTAGCTCTACTCACTAACGAATGTGATGCGGCGCTCGATTTTCCCCCCAGGTCCGCTGGGCTGGGACAGGGTTGCTCTGGAGTCTGGTGTCGTCCACGGCGCGGCTAGTCACCTACAATGTAGTCAGTGTCAGTGAGTCGTAAGCAAGGACAGTGCTTAAATCAAGAGCCCAACTGCATTCAGAACTATTCGTTCATGAATCCAAATAGAAATGATTCAATGAAATCCTTAAATCTTAATACTCAGTTACGACTAGAATTAACAAGATACTTACTTTTATCTTATCCGAAATCTAACGTTAGCTCGAACGAAGTTCACGCTTCGCGCATGTTTTAGTGCTATGGTGTAACGTAACCAAATAGACAATTTAAAAAATAAAATAATGAAAATTTGACAATACATGTTAAAAATATTAATTCAAATAATAAATTTTACTCTCTCACTCCTAGGCTCCGAAATTCAGATTAAAGATTTTTTTTTTTAGTTATAAAGCGGGGCTGTAGGCATATCATCACAACCATTTTTTTTTTTTTTCGGGACAGCTACATATCTTAGAACATATCCTACGGTACTCTTTTTTTTTATTCATGTTTATTCATTTCCAACAGAAAGAAAATACAATGACATTTGCATAGATATAATCATACAAACAATATGAAATTAAGATATATACATAGTATTTTTTCTCCTTCATGAGTAAACATCAGCAAGAGATGTCTTTGTGGAAATGAGCCAGTATAATGAAAGGCGTATCCGCAAAACCAACTATATAGTTGTGTATTCTGTCTCTTCAAATGGATCAGTTTTCTTTCTAATCTTTCTCCCAGGCTCTCATATGTTCCTACCCCCTCCCCCATTTGAAATATTTTATTGTAGGCCTACCCGTTCAATCAATCAAATTCCTAAAAGCCAATGAACGTCTTTCATCCATCAGTTCTGTTACAAAATATATTTTGCATCGTATAAAAATTGTAGATAACGATATCTAACTTGCCCCCTCTCTTAATTAATTTTAGGGGAGATTGAAATTGTTTCTGTTCCAATCTTACAAAACAAATTAATTTCAATGCACTTTATTTATCTCTTACCCTCTTCTTTGATCTATTTATTCTTTCCGCCGCACTATCCTGCTTGCTTTCCCTGTAGCTCTCAACATGGCCAAATACACTACAACATCCTCACATCCATATCGTACTCTCTCTCTCTCTCTCTCTCTCTCTCTCTCTCTCCTTCTTCTTCTTCTTCTTCTTCTTCTTCTCCTCTTTCTCAGTGTTCACATATGCAGCCAGTTTTGTTCATGTTATCACCTTTGTTTTTATTCTTTTGTCTTGTATCTATTCTATGCGTTCTTGTCCTTTGTCATTCTTCGATGTTTCTTTTTACTTTTGCAACTGACACGAGTAGTAACAAGAATGAGTTTACAATATGTCATCAATTAGTGTTACCTAAAGTGAAATGAAATAGAAACCTCTGTAATGATAATACATGTAGGTCCTATTTTTAATTTGTTTAGTCATCGTCATTTGAACACAAGTTATGATTGCAAGCATTCCTTTTTAGTGGATCCCTCCATTTCCATACGCGTACTTTAAATATGAGCCTAACATACTGTATATTTTTGCAGATTTCCTTTGTTGTATAATTAAAATTATGTCAATGTATTATGTTATTGTACAGTACTTTATGCATATTTATGTATGTTCGATTTCTTTTAGAATTTGTTTAAATTTTTTATTTGTTTGTTGAAAAATTGGGAAAAAACTATTGAACTATTTTTTTAGAATTTGGGAGCGTTTCATCAAGTGCCTTCTCGGTGATTTTTATTGACAAATTTGCTCTCAGCCGGGCTCTCAGCCAATCAGATGCAAGGATTTCAGTAGCTCATAACAGTTGCCAGTAAAACCACGGACAAGGCACTTCATGAAACGCTCCGATCACAAGACAGTACCTCCTTCATCTGCTTTGTGACCTCACAGATAACGTATACGCAGGTACTTGAATCGGATTGGGCGAAAGTTTGCACCTTGCGCGCTCATAAAACATTGTGACATCACAGAACTTGACTCATCTGAAATATTAGTCTACGATTAGAGACACGATTTTGAGATCTTATCACATCATTCTTTAGAGGGGAAAACCCCCGATCTGCTTGCCCAGGAATGAATCCAGCCCAATATTTGTAATATGAAAATAGGGGGAATATTTAGACAATTTTCTACAAACAAGAAAAATCTTTCAGATTTTGTGATGCCTCCTTTTAATTTCATTATTTTGTAATGTTATCCATCACAGTAGCTGAAACAACAACAGCAATAGTGACAACCGCGGTGACAACAACAAAACAGAAACCAAGATGTGTGCCTCAGGTCGATGATTTAGACCCATCGTTTTTAATTGGACAAATGTAAATTTTCACAGTCCATTTCCTCGAGAATTAAAATAAAAACAGATCACCAACAAATTACCGTCTGAAAAGCAGACTATCCCACGCTTGCACATGCATGATAAAGGAGTGGGAGTTCGGTGTACACCTGCTACGAACAGTATCAGAAGCTGTGCAGTACAGAGGCGTGCTCAGGCGTCATTCTGCATTGGGAAGTCGCTGAAGTAAAACCCCAAAGATAAAACCTCATATTTTCAAAGATTTTAGTAGCTGGAGGAAATTTGGATTTTGCCATGTCTACCGAATCAGGAGTAGAGAGTATGTATTTAAACATTAATTACACTGATTATGTGGGCATGTGTGAGTTTCCGAGTGTCGTAGTGGGATGATTGTGTTTTAAGTAACGTTACAGGGCATTTCGTGCACTAGTAGCAGAAGACAACATATAATGTCATTGACAGTACTGTCAAGGATTGCAGGCTTGATCTAGTCTGTAAGTACAGACCCTAAACGACTAATAAATAATGCATTAATGCCTAGCCTATGTGCCTACTGGCTGTGTGACATGTCGTCAAGATTGGGAGCCGCTACAGTATATTATTCAATCCCCCCGTTTTTTGCATGCCTTTCTTTGAAAAATTACCTCAAAATAAGTTTAAAGAGGCTGTGTCGTGGGTTTTCATGGGGAGTGAATCATAATTTGCTGACACCAGACCTTGTGAAAAGCACTGGTAATACCTGTAATAGAGCTACATTTCTGGAGCACAGCAAAACAAGGTGTCCCACTATAAACATTCTTCGGCCTGCTTCAGGCATTCTCAGGCCACCCTGATAGCAGAGCTGGTAAGAATAACATCATATTTATGTCTTTTTAAAATCGTGTCATACGTCTTATTTACGTATTGTATATACGTCTTTAAGATGATACTTTGCACCAGCACACGATGTAAAATAAGACGTCATATTTTCACGTCAATTTTACATCATAATGGTCAGGAAAAAACGTCTTTATGATGTCTTTACGACCTCAAGGAAGCTCGCAGACTGGTAAAAATCATGTCATAAAGACGTCAATGCTGGTTTATAAAATATTTTAGAATACATACATTATAACGTTTTCTCATTGTTAATGCTCTAGCCTATACATGTAGATCATCCTATACTAGTTCTATTTCCTAACACTCTAGATCAAATACCTAATACTGATACTTGTATCGACATTACTATGGACTGTAGTGTAGCATTTGAAAAAAACATTACAATCGCATCACGACGTAAAATGACGTAAACGTCATATTATGGTCTTGAAAAAAAGCTGTTATAAAGTGGGAAGTAATTGACGTAAAAATACGTCTTGTTCTGGTCTTTGAAAAAGACGTTAAAAAGTGGTAAATATTTAATGTAAAATATATGTCACGTTCAAACAAAATTTGAGAAAATTTTGGTTATATAAAGACGTCATAAGGTTGTTATAAATTAGTCGTGTATACGACATATGACGCGTGGACCAGTTTATGACCATTTCATGACGTTTTAAAGACGTCCGTCTGCTATCAGGGCAGGGAAAGTGAGATAATGACTTTGCCATATGGGGCAAAGGGTGGAATATACAAAGCATTACATAAGGTCTGTTGGTCATAAAACTCATAGTGATGGACAGCACCTGTTACTGGGATAGCACTGATGGTATCGAATTCCCCATGAAAGCCCACGACAGAGCCTCTTTAACCTCCTTGAGCATATCCTCTAATAAACAAGGTCTCTGTCTATTCCCTTTTGTTAAACTCAAGAAAACATACCCTATTTTTTTCTTAAGTTTTGGCATTTTTGACATCCTAATCGCACCCCCCCCCCCAGTTTCTCGAAACCAACAACTGAGATGTTTCGTTATCTCCCTAACTATTTCACAAAGAGTTATTTTGTACTTGCCAGACTTTGATATTAATGTTGATGTCAGTAAGGATCACCGGCGTAAATCCACTCTGAGGAGTGGGGGGGATGATTGACTTTTTTGGCGATTTTTTTTTCTGTCGATCTCACACTGAAGTATAAGCACACACCCTCACTGACCCCCACAGACCCCCCTACACACATTTTAATATTTATTTTGCGAGCGAGCAAAGCGAGCGAGCCAAAAATAACCACTTTTTTTGTTTTCAATCGCATTTTCAAATAGAAATTCTAAAATATGATGGTTGTTTATGACAGATTTTCAAAGATTTTACTAACGGATTAATTAAAATATATTTTCTTTCTTAAAAAGTGGGGGGGGGGGATATTTGTATATGCCATCCCCCCCTCTCCAAAAAGTGGGGGGATATATCCCCCCCATCCCCCCGGGATTTACGCCAATGTAAGGATATGTGCCGGCATGCCTTGGTCGCAATCTACATATTTGTATAAAAAAGAAATTCATTTCAATTCAATTCAATGGATAAGGGAATATAAACATTTGAACTAGTAGCAAGTTGTCCTACATGTAGATGCTAGATACATTTTTGAAATTATGTATACAGGGATGCTAACTGTTCCTTATTCTTTGCAGTATTTTTTTTAAATTAAAAATATAGCAAGTTTCTTGGAAAATACTTTTTTCCCCAAAATTGTATTAATTACTACACATGTCTACTATAGAAAAGGTGAAAATACTGTTTTTCCATCCTTTTTTCATTCCTCAAAATACTGCAGTGCTTTCTACAAGGTTGTCATCCCTATGTATATAGGTTATACCATGAATACCTTGTCAAAGGCAGTAGTGTGTGCCAATGCGCAGATTTGCGATAGCTGCATTGCAAGAAAATACTGGCCCCTGGCTCCATGCACTTGTGGCATGAGCTGCCTACAGCACTCAACGATCGATGTAATAAGATACCAAGTCAGTCCAAAGTCTGGGGCATCCAGATAACCGTACATGCTTTCTTATCTCATTTGTGACAGGAATTATTTAAAGCCTAATTTGATCAGCTTTTATTCTTCAAATTGGCAGCACCAACATTTTTTATTTCATTGCTACATTTTTCTTATAAAACATCATGTATCTGAAATGAGTATAAATTGACAGAAATTATGATGAGAAGTCAAAAAGTTGTTAATTTGCAGGGGAAAAACAGTGATTTTAAACTTTCTATCACATTGCCAATTTAAGGATTTTAATGCTTATTTTCCTTTAAAAAAATTTCAGCATCAAACAACGAATACTGACGCAACCCAAATGGGCACAGTTTGTGTAGAATTTTTTGCTCTTTCTGCTCATGTATTTGGTATGATTTTTAAGGCTTTGCATCAAAAGATATTAGGCCAAACCACAAAATGTGGACCTCTGTCATGAATGGGTTATAATAGTTTCCATGAGATAAGAAAGAAAACATACTGGTGCACAAAAATTAACTTATTGAATACTATAAGCTCTGAAAGCCAAGATAACGCGGGCTATGCACAGGTCTATGGACAATACTGAAATCGGATCATGCTCAACTGGTTAAAATTTCGATTTTTGGATAATAAGAGCAAGCATCCTGCCATTGTTGTTTACCAAAACACATCAATCGTGTATCCGATAATTAAAGACCCATCTTCACTGTGAAAGATATAAAGAAATGTCATCAAAATTATTTTTTGTCCATATAGGAAATATTTTTAAATTCTGTGTTTGGTTTTTGCTAATGGTAATTCTAATGTTTCAAAGAAATGAATGTTCTGTTACATCTGTAAGTTCATTGGTTCCATTGAAATATGTACACTGTGCTGTACATGTATTTATTCAAGCTTGTGAGAGCTGGGGGGGGGGGGGGGGGCTGATCTTCACTGGGCATGGAAGTTTACTTGTTTTGTAATGTTGTAGAGTAGATGACCTGTTACTCTGATAGGAACTTACGTGAAAGCCAAATATTTTGAAAGTCTTATGTTATGGTGACATTTGTATGCAAATGTCAAATGAACTCTTCAGTCTGGAAAATATGATTAGGGAAATTGATTAAAATGTCATCAGCATTACTGGCTAAAGAGGCTACTGGATGTTAACAAAATAATTATTAATTATTATCATTCTCATTCTTCAAACTTCTTTTTCTTGTTCTTCTTGCTGTTCTTCTTTATTATTATTATTGTTATTGTTGTTATTATTGTTATTATTATTATTATCGTTAGTAGTAGTAGTATTTTCTTATCCTTCTTCATATTATTGTATTGCATTAACATATGGCATAGCAGTAGGAGCAGCTAGTAGTGGTAGTAGTACATGTAGCAGTAGTAATGATTTTGAGTATTATTGTTATTGTAAATATTAGTGTAATTGTAATATAACTTATTTGGTGTTAGCTAGCAGTGAGCAAACTGTGCATCACCTAAGGAAGATACACATGCATAGTTTAGATCTTCTTGAGCATTTCTGCCGGAGTAAAACAGGGAAGTATATTGCTAGTACATTATAGACAGTCATTAAAATATAGCTGAATACCCTACACTCCTTTTGAAACTGCTGTTGCCCATACATATCTGTGGTCAGTGGCATAATGAGCCAAATATTTTTTTGGGGGGGAGGGGCTGCACTATGACAAACAATCCCAAAAAAGGGGGTCCTCAAGGAAATTGCAATGAAAAATAACACAATAAAAAAGGGTCCATTCTGCTAGATATTCAACAAATTTTGATGCAATGGCAGTGCTGAAGAGATACAAATAATTGAAAAAAACATGGTTATGAAAATTGGGGAGGGGGGGGGGGGGGGGGAACATCCCCCAACCTCCCACCAGTACTCCGGGGGTTTGTGGTCATTGTGCATGCATGACAATTTATTGGCACTTGTGACTACCAAATAGGGATGTTTGATGCATTGTTCTCAGGAAAGTGTCAAGTCAATTAAGGTCATAGTAACTGATTAAATTAGTGACCATGGTATCAAATTTGTATATTGTTCGGCTTCTTTGTGGCTTGTACTTGAAAAAGCTTTTTGGCTAGCTCGCAAAGTCCTCTTGGTTCAAATATGATGTTAATGGAATAATAGCCTGGCATCCATTAATTAGTAATACATGTAGTAGCAGTAGTAGACTTTATTGGAAAACTTGTTTAGCACAAGGCTAATCTGCCACAAGGTCCATTGCACAATTACAAAACAAGAGATTATCGCATACATAAATAAAAACAAAATAAATACGATCATGATTCACAAAGTACATGTTAAGATGAAATATATAAAAGATAAAATATACATTTAACTAATTTTAGAATACTTACATATTATCAAATAGTACTTACATATTATCAAATAGTAAAAAAAAACAAAAGAAGTATGCAAACATATTTAAGGACGAGTGATAAACAAAAAGTGATTATAATAACTGAATTTTACATTAGGAGTATAGGATACCTTAGACTTACATGTAAGTTAACAATGACTATCATTATCATTGTTGGATGAATTGTGGTCAGGACAGTTTTGCAAGTCTTGGTCAAATTGACTGTGAGGAAATTTTGTCATCTTGTACAAGATTGTCTGTGGTCAAGCTTCTTTCTGGCTTTTCCATGAGAAGGCTTACTGCTAGCTCACAATTTCCTTTGATGTTAATGAAATGACAGCCTATACATAGTAACAGTATTCCTTATCTTCACATGTCGTAGTTAATCTATGATTACTTAAAGGCATTGGCTAACTTTGTGAGCAGCTGATTTAAAAAAATTCTCAAACTAAGATGAAACACGTGTATGAGTACTTGTATTTGTACTCAAAAACCCTGAAACCAACCATAATTTGGAATGAAAAAGTTAGACGCAAACGGCGATTTTATTATCCTTCATCTCACGAGACAATCACTAAGAGGACCACTTTGCTTGAATTTGAAAATGCCGTTATGTGCCTCCCGCTGCGTGATACGCCAATACACACAGTACGGTAAGGTGAGTCATACGCGCATGCGCACTCCTTATGTCTATTCTGTGCAACCTACCCTCGTATATTTTTCAAACATTGGTTCACATTTTTGATATTTAAAAATACTTCCTGTGGATATTATACTCTGAAACTTTCAGACTGGTATTTTTACACTATAGCCCT
>CM057160.1:24304971-24439856 GCA_029962745.1 Echinometra lucunter | reverse complement strand
CCCCCCCCCCCCCCCCCCCCCCCCCCCCCCCCCCCGGGGGAAAAATTACCCCAAAATAAGTTTAAAGAGGCTCTGTTGTGGGTTTTCATGGGGAGTGAATCATAATTTGCTGACACCAGACCTTGTGAAAAGCACTGGTAATACCTGTAATAGAGCTACATTTCTGGAGCACAGCAAAACAAGGTGTCCCACTATAAACATTCTTCGGCCTGCTTCGGGCATTCTCAGGCCAGGGAAAGTGAGATAATGACTTTGCCATATAGGGCAAAGGGTGGAATATACAGAGCATTACATGAGGTCTGTTGGTCATAAAACTCATAGTGATGGACAACACCTGTTACTGGGTAAGCACCGATGGTATCAAATTCCCCATGAAAGCCCACGACAGAGCCTCTTTAACCTCCTTGAGCAAATCCTCTAATGGTCTCTGTCTATTCCCTTTTGTTAAACTCAAGAAAACATACCCTATTTTTTTCTTAACTTTTGGCATTTTTGACATCCTAATCGCCCCCCCCCCCCCCCCCAGTTTCTCGAAACCAACAACTGAGATGTTTCCTTATCTCCCTAACTATTTCACAAAGAGTTATTTTGTACTTGCCAGACTTTGATATTAATATTGATGTCAGTAAGGATATGTGCCGGCATGGTTCTCGCCAGTACATAACACCCATGGTTCCTATACCATGCGTAAAGGGTTTCAGACAAGGAAGAACCATGTGTGAAATTGCTGCACCATGTGTGGCAACAAAAAATATATATTCCTAACAATAATGATAAATGTCACAGATTGTTTTGCTTTTAGGCCATGTCTTTTTACTTTTATGCCATTAGTAGACAACTCCAGCTTACCAAGAAGTATTTTTCATCCTTTTACTATAGCATATACTGCCGCCACACCTAACTTCAGGTGTTATCCCGTAAAACTTCTGAAACTTCCACGCTTTGCGCAGAGTGGGAACCGTGTGTGGATTTTTTTCTAGTGAGAACCCTGTGTGCCGGCATGCCTTGGTCGCAATCTACATATTTTTATAAAAGAAATTCATTTCAATTCAATTCAATGGATAAGGGAATACAAAGATTTGAACTAGTAGCAAGTTCTACATGTAGATGCTAGATACATTTTTGAAATTATATATACAGGGATGCTAACTGTTCCTTCTTCGCAGTATTTTTTTTTTTAATAAAAAATACTGCAAGTTTCTTGGAAAATACTTTTTTCCCCAAAATTGTATTAATTACTACACATGTCTACTATAGAAAAGGTGAAAATACTGTTTTTCCATCCTTTTTTTCATTCCTCAAAATACAGCAATGCTCTCTACAAGGTTGTCATCCCTATGTATATAGGTTATACCATGAATACCTTGTCAAAGGCAGTAGCATGTGCCAATGCGCAGATTCGCGATAGTTGCATTGCAAGAAAATACTGGCACCTGGCACCATACACTTCTGTGGCATGAGCTGCCTACAGCACTCAACAATCGATGTAAGATACCAAGTCAGTCCAAAGTCTGACAAAAGGGGCATCCAGATAACCGTACATGCTCTCTTATCTCATTTGTGACAGGAATTATTTAAAGCCTAATTTGATCAGCTTTTATTCTTCAAATTGGCAACACCAACATTTTTTATTTCATTGCTACATTTTTCTTATAAAACGTCATGTATCTGAAATGAGTATAAATTGACAGAAATTATGATGAGAAGTCAAAAAGTTGTCAATTTGCAGGGGAAAACAGTGATTTTAAACTTTCAATCACATTGCCAATTTAAGGATTTTAATGCTTATTTTCCTTTAAAAAATGTTCAGCATCAACAAATATTGACACAACCCAAATGGGCACAGTTTGTGTAGAATTTTTTGCTCTTTCTGCTCATGTATTTGGTATGATTTTTAGGGCTTTGCATCAAAAGATATTAGGCCAAACCACAAAATGTGGACCTCTGTCATGAATGGGTTATAATAGTTTCCATGAGATAAGAAAGAAAACATACTGGTGCACAAAAATTAACTTATTGAATACTATAAGCTCTAAAAGCCAAGATAACTCGGGCTAGGGTCTATGGACAATACTGAAATCGGATCATGCTCAACTGGTTAAAATTTTGATTTTTATGCCTCCGCCCACCGTAGGTGGTTGCCAGAGGCATTATGTTTTCAGGTCGTCCGTCCGTCCGTCCGTCCCGTTTTCTTTCTCGCGATAACTTAAGAACCGTTTGACAGATCAGCTTCAAACTTGGCTTGTGTATGCATGTGGGAGGGACAATGATCTGATTAGATTTTGGAGTCTCAAGGTCAAAGGTCAAGATCATAGAGGTAATAATAGACATAAAAATGGCTCATTCTCGCGATAACTTAAGAACCATTTGACAGATTGGCTTCAAACTTGGCTCATGTATGCACATGGAAGGGACAATGATCTGATTAGATTTTGGGGTATCAAGGTCAAAGTTCGAAGGTCATAGAGGTCATTATGTACATAGAAATGGTTCGCTCTTGTGATAACTCAGTAACCATTTGACAGTTCAACAAACTTGGCTCATGTATGCATATGGAAAGGGCAATGCTCTCATTAGGTTTGGGGTCACAAGGTCAAAGGTCAAGTCAAAGATGTCATTGTATAAATGAAAATAAATCAACATGAAGTGTCATTTATTTCTGATTTGGTAATGGCGGAGGCATAAAGTTCGACCACGCGTGGTCGAAGATTCATCTAAATTAGTTGGATTACAAGAGCAAGCATCCTGACATTGTTGTTTACCAAAACACATCAATCATGTATCCGATAATTAAGGACACATCATCACTGTGAAAGATATAAAGAAATGTCATCAAAATTATTTTTTGTCCATATAGGAAATATTTTGAAATTCTGTGTTTGGTTTTTGCTAATGGTAATCCTAATGTTTCAAAGAAATGAATAGTCTGTTACATCTGTAAGTTCATTGGTTCCATTGAAATATGTACACTGTACTGTACATGTATTTATTCAAGCTTGTGAGAGCTGGGGGGGGGGCTGATCTTCACTGGGCATTGAAGTTTACTTCTTTTGTAATGTTGTAGAGTAGATGACCTGTTACTCTGATAGGAACTTACATGAAAGCCAAATATTTTGAAAGTCTTATGTTATGGTGACATTTGTATGCACATGTCAAATGAACTCTTCAGTCTGGAAAATATGATTAAGGAAATTGATTAAAATGTCATCGGCATCAGTGGCTAAAGAGGCTACTGGATTTTAACAAAATAATTATTAATTATTATCATTCTCATTCTTCAAACTTCTTTTTCTTGTTCTCCTTGCTGTTCTTCTTTATTATTATTATTGTTATTGTTGTTATTATTGTTATTATTATTATCATTAGTAGTAGTATTTTCTTATTGTTCTTCATATTATTGTATTGTATTAACATATGGCATAGCAGTAGGAGCAGCTAGTAGTGATAGTAGTACATGTAGCAGTAGTAATGATTTTGAGTATTATTGTTATTGCAAATATTAGTGTAATTGTAATATAACTTATTTGGTGTTAGCTAGCAGTGAGCAAACTGTGCATCACCTAAGGAAGATACACATGCATATTTTAGATCTTCTTGAGCATTTCTTGCGGAGTAAAACAGGGAAGTATATTGCTAGTACATTATAGACAGTCATTAAAATACAGCTGATTACCCTACACTCCTTTCGAAACTGCTGTTGCCCATACATATTTGTGGTCAGTGGCATAATGAGCCAAATATTTTTTTTTGGGGGGGGGGTGGGCTGCGCTATGACAAACAATCCCCCAAAAAGGGGGTCCTCAGGGAAATTGAAATGAAAAATAACACAATAAAAAAGGGTCCATTCTGCTAGATATTCAACAAATTCTGATGCAATGGCAGTGTTGAAGAGATACAAATAATTGAAAAAAGCATGGTTATGAAAATTGGGGAGGGGGGGGGGAACATCCCTCAACCTCCCACCAGTACTCCTGGGGTTTGTGGTCATTGTGCATGCATGACAATTTATTGGCACTTGTGACTACCAAATAGGGATGTTTGATGCATTGTTCTCAGGAAAGTGTCAAGTCAATTAAGGTCATAGTAACTGATTAAATTAGTGACCATGGTATCAAATTTGTATATTGTTCGGCTTCTTTGTGGCTTGTACTTGAAAAAGCTTTTTGGCTAGCTCGCAAAGTACTCTTGGTTCAAATATGATGTTAATGGAATAATAGCCTGGCATCCATTAATTATAGTAATACATGTAGTAGCAGTAGTAGACTTTATTGGAAAACTTGTTTAGCACAAGGCTAATCTGCCACAAGGTCCATTGCACAACAATTACAAAACAAGAGATTATCGCATACATAAATAAAAACAAAATAAATACGTTCATGATTGACAAAGTACATGTAAAGATAAAATATATAAAAGATAAAATATACATTTTAACTAATTTTAGAATACTTACATATTATCAAATAGTACTTACACATTATCAAATAGAAAAAAGAAAGACAAAAGAAGTATGCAAACATATTTAAGGACGAGTGATAAACAAAAAGTGATTAACTGAATTTTACATTAGGAGTATGGGATACCTTAGACTTACATGTAAGTTAACAATGACTATCATTATCATTGTTGGATGAATTGTGGTCAGGACAGTTTTGCAAGTCTTGGTCAAATTGACTGTGAGGAAATTTTGTCATCTCGTACAAGATTGTCTGTGGTCAAGCTTCTTTCTGGCTTTTCCATGAGAAGGCTTACTGCTAGCTCACAATTTCCTTTGATGTTAATGAAATGACAGCCTATACATAGTAACAGTATTCCTTATCTTCACACATCGTACTTAATCTATGATTACTTAAAGGCATTGGCTAACTTTGTGAGCAGCTGATTTTAAAAATTCTCAAACTAAGATGAAACATGTGTATGAATACTTGTATTTGTACTCAAAAACCCTGAAACCAACCATAATTTGGAGGGAAAAGCTGTAAGTTAGACGCAAACCGCGATTTTATTAGCTTTCGTCTCGCTAGACACTGAACTAAGAGGACCGTTTGCACGAATTAAAAAATACTGTTACCTGCGTTCCGCCACGTGATACGTCAGTACACACAGTGCGGTCCGTTGAGTCCTGGCGCATGCGCACTCCTTACGTTTGGTCTGTGCAACTGACCCTCATATATTTTTCAAACATTGGTTCACATTTCTAATGTTTAAAAATACTTCCCGTGGATATTATACTCTGAAACTTTCAGACTGGTATTTTTACACTATAACCCTAAATCCCATTTTTAAGTAACAAAATGAGATTTTTTAAAATCATAACAAATGTTAACAAATGTCTTTAAATATATAGTGAAGAAAGAAAGAAAGCTGTAGCCTGTACATGTAGAATTGGTCTAAAAGATTAGGAAGCTCAAGACAAGAAGTAGGAGGGATTGTTATCTCGGTGCAGAAATCATCAACCCTTTGTAAGAGGGCAAATGCTGACTTAAATGAATGATTATGATAGAAGGTCCTTTGACAGTATTTGAAAAAATGATAATGATAATAATAGGTTCTTGTACATGTATAGGCTTATGTCTCGCAGAATTGACACTCCTGGACTCCTGGACTCCTGGTGCTCCACCGTTATTACCTCGTTTTAGCATGGCTGCGATTAAGGTGCTCTAGCATTTTGATAACTAATTCTTCCAAGGAAATAGTGTTAACCCATTCGTGACAGAGGTCCACATTTTGTGGTTTGGCCTAATATCTTTTGATGCAAAGCCCTAAAAATCATACCACATACATGAGCAGAAAGAGCAAAAAATTCTACACAAACTGTGCCCATTTTGGTTGCGTCAATATTCGTTGTTTGATGCTGAAAATTTTTAAAGGAAAATAAGCATTAAAATCCTTAAATTGGCAATGCGATAGAAAGTTTAAAATCACTGTTTTCCCCTGCAAATTGGCAACTTTTTGACTTCTCATCATAATTTCTGTCAATTTATATTCATTTCAGATACATGACATTTTATAAGAAAAATGTAACAATGAAATAAATATGTTGGTGTTGCCAATTTGAAGAATAAAAGCTGATCAAATTAGGCTTTAAATAATTCCTGTCACGAATGGGTTAGTGATAATATTATGGTCTCTTTTACCCAGAATATAGCCTCATCTGTATCAGTAGTGCTTTTCTGGAAGGCTCTGCAATAGATGTTTGTACTAATAGCAAATTATTATTATCACAATCAACATCATAATATTTATCCAACTTTAACATGGGTAGAATTTCATAATTCTTGTGTAAACAAAAAAAGAACCCTCACAGATCTTTATAGTAAGGGAAAACTAGGTAATTAGCATATTTCCGGTTTCTCAGCAGTCGGGCAAAGTGAATCTTCTGCATAATTCAAATATGATCATCCTGTATTTCCTTATCATCATGACTCTTACCATCACTGCGGGTGACATTTAAAGAAGATTACAATAGGTTGAATGTGAAACAGACAATAGACAAATGTCAAATGAAATAAGAAGCTTACTAGAAAAGCAAAACTGTAAATTGATATTTCAAATTCCTTTCTTTACAGGTACAGCCCCAGATCAATTCCAACATTAATAATTTTAATTCAGAAACACCGAAAACCCCACAGAATTCAGCAACATTTAATCCACTCTAGGAATAAAACACTTGCATTTATATACGTACTCTACTGATGCAGACTGATATAAAGTTCATGGAAACATATATGTGCGGGGAGGGGGGGGGGTGTATTTCCATTCTTTTGGTCTCATTTTATTTTTTTGGTTTTGTTTTCAATTTCTCATAAGAACTTTTAACTATTAAATAAGATGATAGATAAAGTTGATATTTAAATATTGCCTGCTGAGGACCCAATGGTGATACATCTGTGTGAAAAAAAACAAGTGCAGCAGCAGATCGAGAAGGGTGGCCGGTTGGGCTCATGCCCCTACTTATTTTTCTGTATCATGGGTTGTGCCACTGGGCTGCCAAAGTGAAACCAACGCCATTTCACATCAAATGGTGGCATCGCACTTGGAATCAGCACAATGGCACTACTGCTGTATACCATTAAACATGCTTTCCTTTGCCTTGCACCCCCACTATTTTCAAAATCTGGATCTGCCAGTGGAGTTAAAATCCTGGGCCGGTATTCAATTCAATACTTAAGTCAGAAATATGAGTATTTTTCTTAGTTTTTTACTTAGATAAAATACTTAGCAAAATTTGGTATTCAATTCAATATTTTTGCTAAGTATTTTACTCTAAATCTAAGATGTCTACCTAGGAGACTTAAGCCAATCATTTTGGAGGCCTTGATTGGCAAGCATAGGTTTTTTATACGCAGTCATCATGAGCTGCACAGAATGATATCATAGCGTATTCGAGCTTGTTTGATGTGACATGTTCAATTGAAAATATGACGTCACAATGCTAATCAGTAAGAATTTTAGCTTAAAATTGGCTTACAAAAGTAAAATTTAAAGTATTGAATTGAATATGACTTAAGCAAATTTGTTAGCCAAGTAAAATACTTAATCCAGGTACTGAAGTGAATACCGGCCCTGGGGCTTTCAGCAGATATTATATGCCCTTTCTGAAAGGAAGCCAATTTAGAATCTGCATCAGAAGTGAATTCAGATTCAGATTCAGAATGATTTATTGATCCATTAAGGAAATTCGTTTTGTTGGCATTACATTCAAATATACAACATCAGAAAATGATATACAAACAATACATAATACATACAAAGTTGCAATTTTACAGTAACATGGTCATACAGAGACGTGGCATCAATTCAGAGAATGATATAAATATATGAATAAACTTACAATATTGATAAGATAAGAGGGATTCGAATTAATTTGTGAGATAGCAAAATGAATTAGTTTTGGTCTTGAAAATATAATGGCATAAATCAAGATTTTAGAATAACACAGGATAAAGTAGGAGATATCTTTTTTATCGTGATATACTTGGTACAGTGAAAGGTGTAATTTAATTGATGAATATAAGACTAGATGACTGTGAACATGACGAGAAGATGACTACTGAAGTGGCAAGATATAGGCTTAATCAATTTGAATGAAGTTGTTCATTGTATTTACGAATCAAAAACGGAACAAAAGAATTAAGGAAGCGAGAAGTTTGAGCCTTCATTGATCTGTACCGCTTTCCTGATCGCATTAGAGTATAGCACGGATTGAGGGAGTGATTTCTATTTTTCAGAATATGTGATACCTGTTTCAGAATCATATTAGCGCATTCGTGTGTCAGGTTTGTCACTTCACCAGTCATCTTGCCTGCATAATTGGCTATTCTCTGCAATTTCTTTGGATCCTCCTGTCTGCATCCACTATACCAAACCAAGCAACTGAAGAGCCTGACACTTTCTATAACTGACTTGTAGAATAACTTCATAATTGTTCTGTCAACATTGAACGAATACATTTTCCAAAGAAAGTACATTCGTTGTTGGGCCTTTGCATATAGAGATTGACATTGGTCTTTCCATGATAGTTCGTTGTCAATTATTGTGCCCAGGTACCTGTAATTCTTAACAATATGTATTTCCTCTCCCTTGAAACTGATTGGATTTGTTTGACCTTTGTTCGGAAACGGAAATCAATAATCATCTCTTTCGTTTTAGCTGTGTTATGTACCATGAAATTTTCTTCACACCAATTCTCAAACATTGATAGCTCTTCCTGATATTTGTGTTCATCATTGTCACGGATCATACCAATGATAGCTGTGTCGTCGGCATATTTGATTATTGTGACATCATCATTTGGTGAGATGCAGTCATTTGTATACATGATGAACAATGGTGCCGACAACAGGCACCCCTGGGGAGAACCTGTATTTGTAGTGAGGTGATCAGATAAAACATTCTGCAGTTTTACTCTTTGAACTCTACCAGTAAGAAAATCATTAAGCCAGAGAATAAGAGAGGGCTTTACATTCATGGCGATGAGCTTATTCATCAAGAGGTGGGGCTGAATTGTGTTAAAAGCCAATGAAAAAACGACGAACGTGGTACGAACATAGCAACCCAATGCATCAACATGCTGTGCAATCATGTGAGTAAGCAAAGTCACAGCTTCATTAACAGTTGCGTGGTTGGTAAGCGAATTGTAAAGGATCAATGTCAGGTATTATCTGTGGGAGAATGTGCTTCTGAAGGATCAAGTGTTCAAAACATTTCATGCCCAATGAGGTGAGGGATATGGGTCGGTAATCATTGGGTTCAGATGCTTGAGGTGTTTTGGCTGCTGGGATTATTGTCGATGATTTCCAGGGTAATGGGACATGGTTTTGGTTCAGATCGAGATTCTTGAAAAAGTGTGACAAAAGGGGTGGCTAATTGCCAGGCACACGTTTTGAGCACTTTAGCAACGTCATTGTACTCACATATAATGGCTGTATCATTGAAGTGTTTCAGAGTATTTACAATCCTACCACTCTCTGTGTCAAAACATTTATCGTCAAATCTTGCATAAAACATATTAAATTCGTTGGATATATCATAAGCAGACCTTGACTCTGACACTTGGGGAGATTTCTGTTTCTTTTTGTAACCTGTCATGATTTGCATACACTTCCAGGCCTCACGTGTATTATTAGATCTGAATTTACTCTCTAATTGTTCTTTATACTTTTCTTTCGCATCGACAATTTCTTTCTGAATTTTAAGAGTAATGTCCCGGAGTTCATCATTGTTCTGACTTGAAAAAGCCCAGTTTCTTTGCTCAAACAAATCCTTCAAATTTTTCCTCACCCAAGGCTTTTGGTTTGGAGAAATCTTGATTTCTCTATCCTTGATGTGTAAATCTTGACAAAACAAAATATAACTGTTCACAATTTCTACTGCCTCATCCAAGTTTGAGGCACTGGAGATAAGCAGGTCCCAATCTGTGATATCATAACATGTCTGAAGGTTTTCAGAGGCTGCTTTGTCCCACACTTTGATTTTCTTTATTTGAACTTTCTCCCTTTTGATCAATTGTCTGTATTTCGGAAGGAGATGTACAGTTAGATGGTCCGACTTGCTGATACCATGACGTACATTTGTAGGTGTCGCGTACGGAGCAGTAGCATCAATCAAGGACGTTGTTTCTTCGTGTTCCGCAATCGACAACCTGATGGTAGTTCGGTAGTGTGTTCCCCAGACGACAATGGTTGAAGTCCCCTTACACCATGATGGGTGCGTCAGGGGATACCGTAGCTAAGGAGTGGACCGTGTCCGAGATCGTAGCTGATGCGCTTTCTGCATCTCCATCGGGAGGGACATATACAAGCAGAATATGAATTATATTCTAATTTGTATTTAATTTAAAGTTTGCTTATTGAGAAAGAGGGAAATTAATATAAGCTTGTTCATGATGGTCTTGATCATGATTTATTTTCATTATTCTGTGCCACAGCTTTTTTTTATCGATTCCAAAGGTTCTCTACCCAAGGTGGTACATACATGTAGTATCAAATACTTTACGATGAAATGTAACATAAATAGATTGTAAAAGACAGAGTCAAAGAAAGAAAAATAGATATTAAAAATATGAAATTGATACATGGATGCAACTAATAATAGTGTCACTTTTGCTTCAAACAAATAAAGATAATAACAATAATGTTAATAATAATAATGATAATAATAAGAAGAAGAAGAAGAAGAAAAAGAAAAAGAAGAAAAAGAAGAATGAGAATAGTAATAATTGTAAAGATAATGATAATAGTAATAAGAATAATGATAATAATGTTAAGGATTATAATGATGATATAATAATGATAGTAGTAGAAATAATATTCCAGATTTGAATAGCACCTAATACATCTAAGATGTGTTTTAGCAGTTTATTGAATGTTATTACCCTATTCACGCTCACTGCTTACAATGTATGCACTTTCTC
This sequence comes from Echinometra lucunter, assembly GCA_029962745.1. Lineage (NCBI taxonomy): Eukaryota > Metazoa > Echinodermata > Echinoidea > Camarodonta > Echinometridae > Echinometra > Echinometra lucunter. The sequence goes on along the minus strand of CM057160.1, from coordinate 24,428,941 downwards.
CACTCCCTGGGAAGCATACTAGCCAGGTGCCTTTGCAGAAGTTCATATGCTAAGCAAATCACAATGACTTCCAAATCCTATGCAATACCCACTTAACACCTGGGTGGAGAGTGACAAATGTAGATCAATGTCTTACCATTGGACACTTGTGTCAAGCCAAGGTTTGAACCCAGATCTTTGCGTCTTCAGTCAAGTGTTTTAACCACTTGACTTCAGGCATGATTCTACAGGGGGCTTTGGGGGCTCAATCCCCCCCCCCCAAAAGAATAATTCCTCAAGCCCCTCCCCCAAGTTTGGACGATATAGGTTCAATTTTAATTTCATATATATTATGACATATATTAATCCTCCAAGCCCCCAGTAGACCCCCCCCCCCAAAAAAAAAAAGGTTTTGCTCTAGAACCATGCCTACTTGACTTTGACACCTCTATGGAATAATAAATGATAAGCATATCTTTCAAGATCTGTTTGTCTGTTTCTCTGTCTATCTATCTATCCAGAGGTGTTAGTGACTGGTGCTTCTGGTTACATAGCCACTCACATCGTGCAACAACTCCAGCAAGCTGGCTATAAGGTCAGAGGCACTGTCAGGAGTCTATCCAACCCCAAGAAAGTTGACCCGCTGAGGAAACTCTGTCCCAACGCAGCTCATGAGCTGGAATTGGTGGAGGCTGATCTGACCAACGAGGAATGCTGGAAAGAGTAAGTCAGTTTATACAGTTGAATTTTTAGCATGTAAAGTGCAATTTTATTTTAAATTTTTCAAGTCCAAATGATTTAGACAGCGAAACAATCAAGAACAGAGAAATCACTACCCTACAATCCCTACAGAAATGCATGGATACATTTTTGATAACTGAAATAAAGTGAATTTTCAGGCATTTACATGTATATCTACATGTACTTGCCTAATAAGTTTTGATGCTGATGTAGAAAGAATGTAGTCGAAGCACAGATGAACTGTAATCATCGAGTTGTCCCTTTAAGATGCATTTTCTTCTGTGACCTCTTTATTTCATTTTCTTTCTTTCTTTATTTATTTCATTATTTCTTTTTTCATATTTCACTAATTCAGTATTCTATCAGTGTGCTGTACATTGGTGTAGGCGTGTCATCCATTATACTGCTAGTCATTTCTTTGACCAGAGTCCAAAGGATGAGTATGTTGAAGGAAAATAATTTGGAGGGTTGTTTGTCTCTTTAACCCATTCGTGACAGGAATTATTTAAAGCCTAATTTGATCAGTTTTTATTCTTCAAATTGGCAACACCCACATTTGTATTTTATTGCTATATTTTTCTTATAAAACGTCATGTATCTGAAATGAATATAAATTGACAGAAATTATGATGAGAAGTCAAAAAGTTGCCAATTTGCAGGGGAAAACGGTGATTTTAAACTTTCTATCACATTGCCAATTTAAGGATTTTAATGCTTATTTTCCTGTAAAAAATTTTCAGCATCAAACAACGAATATTGACGCAACCAAAATGGGCACAGTTTGTGTAGAATTTTTTGCTCTTTCTGCTCATGTATTTGGTATAATTTTTAGGGCTCTGCATCAAAAGTTATTAGGTCAAACCACAACATGTGGACCTCTGTCACGAATGGGTTAAAGCTGTATTTTTTTTTTCCTTTCATTCATCCATCGTGTTAAAGCAGTTCATGACCTGAGGACAGAACTATTGAAAATTGCTGAGCTTCGTCATACACACTGCCAAGTCCTTTCTCAGACAACTTGTCTTATTTTGACAAGGATGTTGCCTAATTGGGCAGCAAGGTGGACATTTAGAGGGCTGGATTGTTCCCACTGCCAGCCCTTTCTCAGATGAGTTGCTTTGAGTGTGGTCTAGTTGTGCATATAGGTGGCCAGTAAGAGGGCTGGATTATTCAAATGTCACCTATATTCTCCTTTTCTTTGATTTGTTCATTGTTTTGCCCAACTATAACAGTGCTGTACAGGGTTGTAGCCACGTCATTCATACAGCTAGCCCTTTCCCAGACAAGAGTCCTAAGGATGAGAATGTTGTCATCAAGCCTGCCGTAGAGGGCACAATCAGAGTCCTCCAGGCTTGTAAAGATGCAGGCGGGGTTAAGAGAGTCGTACTGACAAGCTCTTGTGCTGCCGTCACTGGTAAGTCATGTATCATTTGATAAAAACAAAAATATCTCCTCCTTCTTCTTCTTCTTCCTCCTCCACTACCTTCTGCTTATTCTTCCTCTTCTTCTTCTTCTTCTTCTTCTTCTTCTTCTTCTTCTTCTTCTTCTTCTTCTTCTCCTTCCTCTTCCTTTTCTTCTTCCTCTTCCTCCTCCTCCTCCTCCTCTTCTCCTCCCCTTCTTCTTCTTCTTCTTCTTCTTCTTCTTCTTCTTCTTCTTCTTTCTTCTTCTTCTTCTTCTTCTTCTTCTTCTTCTTCTTCTTCTTCTTCTTCTCTTCTTTCTTTTTCCTCCTCCTCTAGCTCATCTTCTCTTCTTCCTCCTTCTTTTTCTTCTTCTCTCCTCCTTCTTCTCCTTCTTCCTTCTCCTCCTCTTCTCCTCCTTATTCTTATTCTTCTCATCGTTGCTCTTCCTGATAGTGTTTCTCTTCATATTCTCGTTCCTATATCCACCTTTATTGTTAAAATAGAAATTCGATGCATGTACATGTAATAAGCATACAATGTATTTTTCCCAGAAAATGTGTTTAAGAGGGTTCTAGGACAACTCCCCCGGGAGGACAACTCCCCCGATACGATTCCCACCTGACAACTCCCCCTGGAGCACAGCTCCCCTGGAGGACAGCTCCCCCGAGGGCAACTCTCCCCGGAGAACACTTTTCCCGGATGACAACTCCCCAAGGACAGCTCCCCCAGTGCCCGGGGGAGTTGTCCTCCCGGGGGAGTTGTCCTGATACGGTTTTAGAGAAATACAGAACATTTGAAAAGTTCCCTAATTGATGAATTTTTTCTTAATTATTCATAGATCTAACGGTCACGAACAAGGAACCTATCACAGAAGAAACTTGGAGGAATCTGGACAGCAAAATGGAAGATGCTTATGGTAAAAGCAAGGCTCTGGCAGAGAAAGCTGCATGGGATTTTATTGAAAAGCTACCAGGTATATCATGAAAATATATGGGGAAGTCCAAACTATTTGCCTTATGGGTTACGGTCCACACATATGTTTTTAGTGTATGATGAGAGCAAGGCTAATCCGTGCATTGTTATCAATATCACTGCTAACAATAGTAACTGATAATGATAATAATGATAATAATATTAATAATAATGAAGAAGAAGAAGAAGAAGAAGAATGAGAAGAGGAAGAAGAAGAAGGAGGAGAAGAAGGAGGAGTAGGAGAAGATGAAGAGAAGAAAAAGAAGAAGAAGAAGAAAGATGATGGTGATAATGATAATAAAATAATAATGAATAATGATCATGATCATAATCATAATGCATCCAAATCCTGCTGCACTTTTTCATGCATGCTTTCAGCGGAATCCAAATTTGAGTTGGCTGCCATCAACCCATCCTTAGTTCTTGGTCCTGTAATCTGCGGAGTTCCTGGAACTAGCGTGGAGGTGATCCGTCGTCTCTTAGAACGAGACCCTCCGATGATGGCCAGGATCAACTTCCCTGTGTGTGATGTCAGGGACGTGGCTAAGGCTCATATCATTGCCATGACACATCCCGAAGCAGCAGGTACGTACGGTCAAATTTGAAGTTAACCCTAAGAATGCTGAATTCTGATATTCCCATAGACTTCATACAGGGCATAGGCAGCGGAAAGTCGGCTCGGACAAAGGAATTGGAGGGGCACTTTCTGTATGCCAAACAATAGGTGCCCCTCCACTTTCATTGTCAGAGCATGACGTTTTTATGTCCCCTCCCCCCCCCCCCGCCAAAAAAAAAGAATACAATAAATGGATTAACGCCCCTGATGTGTACATGCCTGAGGTTTCGCTGCCTTAGCATTCAACACCCATTCCGAATTTGTGTGTTTTAAAATAAATTTCTCTCATATTCTGGATAGAGGAAGGGTGTCAGGATCTGTTAACCCATGGCAATATAATGTTTCCTTTCAGTGACACTTTTGCTGTATCTTTGACCCAGAATACTAGGAATTGCACATGATAATCAGAAAGAGAAAAATTCACAGAAAAACTGGAGTCCATTCCCAATGTGGTATGTCGTGTCATTTTCTAATAAGAGCAGTTTGATTGTCTTTGTCTCTAATCACTAAAGTCTTTGAATCAACAATGCATTGAAAATAAGATAAGCACTATTTTGTGTACAAATTGGCAGTTTTGCAGTTGAATTTTGCAACATTTAATCACATTTTTCTGTATTATTTAAACCATGTATGATTGGTACATGAAAACAATTATTGTTGCCAATTTCAAGAGGGGAAAGCTGATTTAATTAGATCTTGAGAAGATTCTGTACTGCTAGTGGTCAAAACCAATAATGTTCTCATCGCTCCAGGTCATCGTCATATCATCTCTCCGTATAACATGTGGTTTTATGAAATGGCAGATGTTCTCAGAGAAGAGTTCAAAGATAAAGGTTTGTATCATTTTATTGCAATTTTTCTTCACATTACGAAAATCCCTCATTTAAAATAGACTCCACCACTTTAGCACATGATCCTATGCATCTTAGGTGGGGTATAGCTACCTGCTATCCAAATGACACGTTAAAAGTCTTATCAGTACGAGCACATGAGAGGTGGTGGTTTTGGATTACGCCTGCGCTCCTCATCATCTTACGTATTTTGTCAACAAACTCTTAACACCGCAATGCCTGAAAGGAAATGTGAAGTAGGAAATATATCTTTCACCTGTTTTAAGATATTGTCATGTCCAAAAGTCACTCATAATTTAGATGAAAACCAAAATTAAACTTCGAATGATGCAAAAGGACCCATAAATTGCGATTCTAGCAACATTTTTAACTCCATAAACTAGCCCGTCACGCGTGCACTAGGCATGTGTAGCCCCAGCGTGTTTCTCTTTCTCCCTTCCTCTCTCTCGCTCTCTCTCTCTCTCTCTCTCTCTCTCTCTTATCAAACTGTGAAGGTCGATCCTTTCTCTGGCAAGGTGATTAAGTTGTTCAGCGCTTTTGTTTATTTAGGCTCACTGCAATCTCAGATGTCTAGAAGTTGCAAAAATCAAATCGGGCTTTCAGTTTTAAATGATGGGTTTTCGTCATGGTCTAAGAAAATAATCTTTAGTTAGCCAAAAAGCATTTATGCATAATGAATTTATCTTAATCAAATTACAGTAGCTATTCTTTTGAAGGAGCTGTATTAATTACCTTGCATTGTCTATGTCCATGAAATGATAGATGTAAAGCTGTGACATCAATTGGTGATATAGATGTGACTTTTCAATAATTTTTAAATCCAGTATTCAATTTTGAAGGTAGTGATGAAATAACCTTTCATTTGAGCAAATATCAGGCTCTACAATGATTCTTTAATATGTTTGAAAATAGTTCTTAGGCACATTATAAAATCACATATATATTTTAGGATCTTTCAGTTTGCATTCCTCTGTTTTCATGGAGTAAACAGGGCTTTTCCCCTGATCCAACAGAACTATGGAATAGCATACCAGACATAGTAAGACAAAGTAATAAAGCTGGATAGTTCAGTACTGCCCTGATATATATGATTAAGCTGTAGTTTACTTGGTACATGATATTCTTTGACAGTTTTCCCTTTTTTTTTTCCTTTTCTAATCATCTTCCCTAAGCACATTGAGCCATTTTCCAAAGGTTAAATTTGCTTTACAAGAATTTTTCTATTATCATTATTATTATTTATCATTATCATTATTATTATTGTAACATTGTAACCTATCATAGGGTGAATCCATGGGTTTCTTTCATCACAGTAGAGTGTTAAGGCAAATCGAGTATGCGTTAAGGCGAATCCGAACAATAGGCTGAGACAAAAGGAATAGTTTAGTTAGTTAGTTTAGTTTATTCATATTCATATTCCACAAATCATTCAAGTACATGTCACAATATATTACATTCCAACTGGAAAAAAATACATATTCTAAAATACAGATCATAATGTATAGCAATAAAACAAGGTGGAGGAGTCTACTAGGAAACTTAGCTTGTAAGATGTAGACCCCCTGATGCTTTAAAAATCTAAATATGATATTAACATAATATGATTAAACCAAGCAAATCATCAAAATTCATGAAAAAACAAACAGTGTAACATTTATGTGTATTTACACTATATACAAAAACATATACATATATTCTGACTATCCATGGATAAATAACAAAGTAGATGAGATATTTTAATAAATAAGTAAGAATTAAGTATAAATGTTTCAACAAGTGATTTAAGTCGGTTAAGAGTAGTTGCCTCCTTTATTGATTTGTCTAAAGAATTCCAATTTTGGGGTCCTGTGAAAAATACAGTTTTGCTAGAAAATACTGTTCTACTTTTAGGTAAGTGATAGTCATTTAAATGTCTAGTATTGTACGCATGCAAAGAATTAATTTTGCCCTAACACCGCAGTAAGAGTTATTATTATTATCATTTTCATTATCATTGTTATTAATACTATTATTGTTGTTGTTGTTACTATCATTATCAATAATTTTGATACAGTGGCGGCACCAGGATTGTTAAAGTGGGGGGCAAATGGAGGGCAAAAGAAAATGTTGGGGGGCCGGGGCAGTCAATTTTTTTTTTGCGTGTATGGAAAAATCGAGGGTGAAGCACAAGTTTTAGTCGCCGGTGTAAATCCACTTTGAGGAGTGGGGGGGGGGGAATAATTGAATTTTTGGATTTTTTTTTTTTCCTCGTACACACATTTCAATATCAATTTTGCGAGCGAGCCAAAAATGGCCACTTTTCTTGTTTTTAATCACATTTTAGAAAAGGAATTATAAAATATGACGAGCGAGCGAAGTGAGCGAGCCAAAAATAACCACTTTTTTGTTTTCAATCGAAGTTTTGAAGAGCGGAAAATTGTATTTTAGAGCACTTCACAGCTTGAATATGATGCTTATGACAACATCTACTTATTTACAAATTACTGTATAATTTTTCTTTTCAGTCCTAGATCAGTCCTTTCTGGGGGGGCAACTGGGGGGGCAAATGCCCCCCCATGCCCCCCCCCCCCCCTTGGTGCCGCCACTGTATTGATATTATTATTTGTAGTAGTAGTAGTAGTATTTAGCATAATTTATTATCATTATTGTCATCATCATAATCATCACTATCATTGTTGTTGTTGTTAATGTTACCTGGGTTATCCTCCATGTCTAGGATACAAGCCTCCTAGCATGATTGCCCCATCACTTCTGCTCAAGATGGTCAGCTGGTTTGATTCCACAGTCAAGTATATTATACCACTTCAAGGACAGGTTTCCACCTTTTCTTCGCACAGGGTAAGTATTATATAATTACTTTATATCCATATAAATGTTGTATCCAAAGGCATTATGGGGGAACCATCATCCCCAAATCTTTACTTTTGTATATTATACCACTCCAAGGACAGGTTTCCACCTTAAACACAGAGTAAGTATTAGGAAATATTGTCAGATTGTAGAAATAAGTTCTTTGTCCATGCCCATATGAAAGTCATATCCAGGGGGCATCAGAGGGGGACACCCCCCCCCCCCATCCCCAAATCTATATGTCTGTCAGATTGAAATTCTACCACTGCAAGCAAATATTACCACTGTGTACCTAAACTCGGGACTAAATTTATATTACAAGGTACAAAATTCTTATGCAGGGGCATTTTGGAAGGGGGCAGGATGTGGAGTTGGAGGTGTGATGCCATTATCTCTTTCTCTTCTTTCTGCCAGCAAATTTTAATATTCTCAACCACAGTTACCAAACAGTAACAATTAGAAAATCTGTTGTTGTTGGAGTTACCTGCCAGCAGTCTTTTCAAGAAATCGTTTGTGATTTCAAACAGCCCAATTTATTAAAAATATTTGCATGATGCCTCTGATGATATTTTCCTGAAAAGTTAAGCATGATGCTGGTTTCAGCTCATAGTTTAATAGTCAAGTATAACAAAACAATTGAAACCGAGATTTGTGTTGTTACCTTCATACACCTAACTACCAGAAATCATTTCGAAATACAATTATAGGTATAATCATGCAACTTTACAGGTTATACATGTTTCTTCATTTAAAGTGGCATGTATCGGACTAAATTTACAACATAGAAGCCAGTTTACTGAAGGGTTGCAGAATCTTGAGCACATTTGAAAACAGTGATGATGTATTCTTTCATGATATCTGTTCGAAGAATTACCTTATTTGAGTTATTTCATCGTGGGAATATAATTCATGTTCTTTGATTCATCAGTGTGAAACTTTTCTTCTTTGACACAGAGTACTCAGAATAGGTTTTGTGTATTCATATTATATTTAGAGAGCAAGGTTTATATTAATGGGTGAAAAGTCATTATATATAGCATTTAATCTGTTTAAAACTTACACAATGAACATGATGGACAAAGAAAGCGGACAAAATAAACAACCCCTCATTCTACCCTTCACAATGGTTCTGGTAGTCAAAGGGACATCCCTTCACTGCTATTGTCTAAAATATGTGGAACAGGTGTCACATGCATATTCACCTGGAACTACATGATTAAACATAATAGCTGTGAAGGGATGTTCTATTGACTAACAGAACCATTGTGAAGGGTAGAATAAGAGGATGTTTATTTTGTCCGCTTTCTTTGTCCGCCACGTTCATAGTGTTAGCCCATGATAACTTGGGAAAGAGTCAATAGAAAAGGCATGTTATACTAAATCGATTTATTTGTAGTTTAATGGATATTAATTAGGACATCAGCATATACAGCAATTTGATGTTTCTCTGTTCAGTTTTCAGAAGTTCTTGGCATCAAACCGTACGACCCCAAGGAATCCCTGATTGACATGGCTTATTCCTGCATCGACAGAGGTTTCATCGTCAGGAAGAAACAATATGTCAACCCTACGGCTCAGCAAACAACAGAGGGCGCAAGTGCTTCATCTTAGAAATCTGACTTGTCCTACATTGTACTGGTCAAATTAGATCATCATTTTGCAATTGAATAGCTCATAGTTTACAACCAACTCAAGCATGCCATCAATGCCAATCAAATGCTGTTTGAGCTGTTTGTGTTTTCTTTTGTTTTGTTTTGTTTTGTTTGTATGTTTTTTGTCATTTTTATTGTACTCCGAGCATTGTTCATTAAGTTCAGGTCAGGTATCAGCATTATCTCCTGGCTTGTCTTTGTAATAATGTTTTAGAGATTCTAAAATACATGATTTATCTGAGTAAAATGTGCAAGCTATCTCTCTAACTGTATGTACAGGGTGAAATTATTATTTTTTCTTTGTGTGTGTGTGTGTATAGATCAGTTCTCTTTGCTTGCGCATGCCTGAACGATGAAATTGAGGTTTGTCGGCGCAGTAAGAAGTGCTCTAGTTTCATGTAGATATGTTTTATTAGAAGACTCAGGAATCAGCATTGCTATTGTAAAGTCTCATTTTTTGGTCTGTTTAAAATTTCGTGATTGAACAAGTAAATAATGCAGACATTTTTAATTGTATAGATTATTTTTATCCATTGTATATCTCATTTTTAAAAGTCGCCTATATGAATGTAGCATTCAATACCATTTGGGCCATTGAGGCTAGATGTAGTGAAACAAAAAGCAATTCATATTCATTCATGTGGGCCCTGCAATTACCATTATCCCTGCAATGCCAGGTACCCATTTAGTACACCTGGGTACATGACTGTATGAATAAAGTAAAGAGAAAATTGAAGCTAAGGCAAAAAAAAAAAAAAAAGTTTGTTTGCCGTAATCCGACCGACACTAGTAAAACCTGCCGACTTTTATTTTTTTATTACAATGTGACCAGCAAAAAAAAAAAAGAATGTGCCAACCGACCCTAATTTTCATTGTTTTGCCTACATTTTTTTTTTTTTGGACTGGCGAATGGCGCGGTAAAACATCGTCCATATTATTTTATATGACACCTGAATAGATCCCTGTCATTTGATTGGTTGTTTGATATTGATCATTTGTCCCATTGCACTATGACGTCATCATTCGTGCAATTGTGGCCCCATTTACCGTGCAATCTTGGATCCACACGATTTGCTCCATTGAACGAACGCCGAGAGCCCGACACACTACGTACGTAAAACGCTTGTGTTTGCAATGTGCACCATGAACAGCGCACTAGCGTATAGCGCTATTGATTTATTGCGATTTGATCTATTTTTAGATGTCATATAAAACAAATAATGAATGTTTTTTCATTCGTGCAATGGACAGAATATTTCATTGGGTGAAAGATGAAATTATTGATCCATTCAACTCGGCTGCGCCTCGTTCAATGGATCATTTCATCTTTCACCTCATGAAATATTCTGTCCATTGCACTCATAAACATTCATTATTTTTATAATCATGTATCGTGAGCAGAGGACTCGAGTGTCTGGGCAACCCTCAATCCCCATTTTACGTGTATCGTTCAAGTGCACGGTACAGAACTATGATATATGCGAGGAGTACCAGCCACATGCACGGAGACCACAGTACATGGGATGCCCGAGTACTGTGCCAGCATGTTGGGGAAAAAAAAAAAGACCGACTGGCTGACCCTATTTTTTTTCCTGTGTTATGGCAAACAAACTTTTTTTTTAGACCTAAGTTTGTCTTACCAAAAAGGATGCACTTTAGATACAGATACTCAGAAAAATTAGGGTTGTATTATTATTTTCAGTAGCTGGTATTTCACTTTTAAAGTGTGTTCCTTTTAGTTGGATTGAACTGTAGCTAGTAACGGGATATTTTCATCATGTAATAGCCTTTTGCCTTTAAGTGCTATGGTGATAACTCATTTATTACCAATAATGAAATGTGTCTTGTACTTAAGTTCCTTCAGTCATTGCCCATTTGTGAAAAGAGGACCAATTATGTAAGCATTCATGTAGAATCATAGGCAGAGAATGAGAATAGCAGGGCTAATTGATTAGAAAAGGGCAAAACAAATTGAAAGCCAGAGTGCATTTCTTTTACAGAGCTTTCTTGAGGTCTAAATTAATCATCTTCAATCCTCAAATTGGCATTACAAATTATTTTTTTGCACGTTTACATAGCTTGAAAAAAATAAATATGGATATAACATAAACCAAAATGACATATAATTGTAAAATTGAATCAGAAATTGCCAATTTTAACACAGAAATAGTGATTATATATTATTCACTGCATTGCCAATTTAAAGAGTTTAATGATTAGTTACACTTAAACTGCTCTAATTCGAGAACCCCACAGCATACAGCGATGGGAATGGGCTCAAATTTGTCAGTGCATTTTTCTCTTTCTGCTCATGTATGATATGTACTGCCCAATATTCCAGACCAACAGATACTGCAAAAACGTCTCTTAAAGGTGACGTTGTACCTCTATGGGTTAATGTAACATGGTACTATATGTCACCAAACAGAATGAAACTAGTATCAAAGGTGTTCTGTATTCACACAAAGCAGTGTATCATTTTCATCATCTCATAATTATTTTTGTCTCCCCTCTCGCCTTTACTTTCTGCCCTTATCTCCACTTTTGTTCATTTTAAAGTAGACATTTATTGGAAGTGTTTGTTATTTGTAATATTGATGTAGTCGACAGTGATTTGAAGTGAACAAAAAATAGAAAATGTATCGTTTACTCTGCATGCATGCACTTTGCATATTTTCACTATGTATTTCTGTGGATTTTTAGTGAAAATTGCTCTTGAATTTGTGGTACACAAGGTTTTTGAATGGGTATTGTAAAATGTATATTTTTTATCCTCTATCATTGAGTGAAGCATATGATTATTTTGTATTTATCAAAATATGAAGCATTGTTGTGTATTTCATTACATTATACTACTCAGTTTTATATTTGTATGAGAGTAAATGCAATAAATTGCAATATGAATTTTACATCATCCACAGTACAAAAAAGTTGAGGTATAAGATTTTGATTCAAATATATTTTACAGCATGTCAAAGCACTTTTTACACTTCTTACATTCCACCATACTTTGCCTGCATCTGTCATTTATGAAACGAAGTAGTATATATATATATATATATATATATATATATATATATATATATATATATGAAAAAAAACTATAGTCTGGGGTTTTTTGGTTTTCAATCCAGAGAATAGTTGTTCATACCATGGGCATCAATCAGGGACAGAGGGGACAAGAGGACATGTCCTCACCCCCCCCCCAAAAAAAAAATATAAAAAGATAAAAAATAAGGGTTGGGGAAACAATAGGGTATGTCTCCCACCCCCAATTTTAACCCCGGGTTTTTTGTTTGGGGGGGGGGGTTCTTTGCTTGCAAGCAATTTTTGTGTGTGTCCACCCCCCACCCCCCCCCCCCCCCAAAAAAAAAAGAGAAAAAATTAAAGCTGATGAGGACCTTATTTTTTGTGTATGTATGTCTCCCCCCCCAAAAAAAAAAAAAAATAATAATAATAATAATAATAAAATAAAATAAATAAATAAATAAATAAATAAATAAAATAAAAATGAATAAATAAATAAATGAAGCCCTTGATTCATACTACACGAAGCTACAATAATAGCAGTTTTGGTATTGTTTTTCAATTCAGAGAATGCTTTAGTTATCTATACTAGTTGCAGCTGCTTATGGGTTAGATGCATATCATTTGTATGATGGCAGGTAATGTAATAAGTGTAAGATCTATATTATGAATTACTATTCTGCATCTCCTCATGTTCATCTGACACTTTTAAGGAGGATGCTGTATTTCCTATTTGTTATGTGTTGTTTTGTTCTGTTTTGTTCCAGCGAACTGGAAATATTGATCGAAAAATAGATTTGGAAAGTAAGCTGTGCACAATATCAATATTTCCTCTGAACGAATTAAATAATTTTGGACCAATTTTCAATTCTTAGCAAGAGGGATGAGTTCATGCTATCTTTAATCATTTTACTGAAAAAAATGTTAAACAGTACTGTAAATTTTATCTTGATTTAAATTGTTTCTATGACTAAAGTATGAAAAACTAAAATGAAAAGGATAATGTATATAAAAGAGGATGATTTTAACATTTGTGTATAAGAAAATTGTATATCTATATGCCTTAGATAATGATTAAACTCTAATTACTGAAAAGGGCGTTGATCTGATGCATGGACATGATTATGAACTCCCTACCATTCGTTGTTTTCTGCAGAGCATTGCAGAAGAAGATAAAAACTATACAAGAGGGAGAAAGAGAGAAGAGGTGAAACTGAGAGAGAATGATGAAAATACACGTGGAGAGAAAGAGCGTGAATGGAAGAGGACTGATAAGAGATAGAAAAAGTGGATCACAATCTTGAAAAGGAAATATTGTGTGCCTTTCATTATTCTCCCTTTCTCCCCCTTTCTCATATCCGTCTCTCCTCTCAACAAGTAGATTGTCGGACACCTTTTCCTTCTCTCCCGTTGATAATTTCTTCTCTTTTCGTTGGTGTTAACTGTTCCTTAAAATATTCTTTTTAACAGTGATCTGTGCGATGCATCTTAGTACCAGCATAAAATGACAGTAATAAGGGTTCTGTAGCGCTCCGTCAGACTTGACACTGCTGACGCTCCACTGTTATTACCCGGCTTGCTTTAGCATGGCTGCTATTACGGCGCTCTTGCATTTCAAGGAATTTCTTCCTACCGAGTACCCATTTACTACACCTTGGTCGAGAGTGGTAATTATATATTGATGTCTTGCTAAAAGACATTAGTGCCATTAGTGCCACAGCGGGACCCGAACCGCGAACTATGTGATATATAGTTCGGCGACTTATCCACGAGACCACGACACTTTTACACGATACACGTGACAAAGCAAAGAAATAAAAGGAAAGGTATTCATAATGAAAATGGGGACAGTTTATTATCAAAAACACAATGATGAATGAACAGAACGGTTCTCATGAGTTGTAAAGAGCTAATGAAAATGGTATTTCATGCAAAATTGAAAGATAAACGACAAGTTACTGCGGCGCTTTCTTACAGCACCAAAACCTTCCTACGCAAGATTTTGAAAATCTACAGCAGTGAAGCAATATCCAAAATACTAATCAAGTACGCAAAATATCAGTAACAAATATATTACATCCAACATGAAAAATTAAAGCTAGTACATAAACAGGGGCGTCAATTCGTTTAATATATCGGGGGACACATCCCGGGAGACTCATCAGAAATTACAAGTGTTTCCTTTTATTTCCGAAATTCGCTGACAAGCAAAAAGGGTCGCCCTTTTCATGTGTCTCTTTTTAGCAGAAAAAAAAAATCGCTGACAAGCCGTAATACAAATAGCAGACTTCCATAATTTGGAAGGGTACCCTATTGTGTCCCATATTGTGTCCCAATCCTGAAATATTTGGAGGACGTGTCCCCTGTCCAACCCCCCCCCCCCCCCCCCCCCCTTGACTGACACCCATGTACATACAGATTATGGAAAAGTCACATTAACAATAACCGCTTCTACTTGGCTGGTTGCTAAAGCCCACGAGACCGAGAGCCAATGAGACTGACAGTCTTACGTGCACTGAACTGCCGTTCTTCAAGTCTCCTGGCATGTCTCAGCATTTCGATGCAGTTTATTACTACTTATACGGACAGCAGATATTTGTAATATTCGCAAAAGAAACGACTCAACATTTTCTTTATGATATTAGTTTCAAGTAAAAAACGTATAACAATGTATTTAAATTCTGAGTAAAAACTGTAATCAAATAACTACAAGTCGATAGCAAGATATGCACAGAGCCATCTAAAATTCTTGATGGGAAATGCACCCTGAACAAAGGCGTGTGCCAATATAGAACGATCATCAATTCATGCGTTAGAAAATGCATTGCAATGATAGGTTTATGGACTGGTCTGAACCAATTAATGCATTTAATGAGGGAGAAAATGCTTACAAAAAGTTATATTATACGCTCTAAGGTCTCTACTATTTTGTATTTTAGTTGTTTATGAGAAATTCAGTCGCTTACAAATACATGTACAAGATAATGAGACACCCCCCCCCCCCCAAAAAAAAAAAAATGATAATAATAATAAATAAATACGAAAATAAAACAAAAATAAATTAACAAAAATGAATTGATAAAATAAAAAAAAATAAACATAAATAAATTTCACATAGGATCTTCTCATCGAACATGATGTAGTTTTTCAAATATATTTTTAAGGCTTATCATGCGATTGCATAAGATTTGAAAGTACGAGTAAAATGAACTATTTCAGACAGTATCAAGGAATTTCACTATTTTGAAAAATTCCTCATTGTCAGCTCGATCAACTATACAGTTTTTTTTTTTCTAGCACATAAGCGATCATATTCAGTATCAATAGAGAAAAATTTGAATTCGGCAAATAAATATAAGGAACGGCAATATATACCTCATCAACATCAGTAAACTGATATCCGTATATAGGCACAATGTCACCAAGGGGCCAACACCTCTTCTCCGAATGTCAAATTTCAAGGTATTTAAAGCTTGCGAGCGAGCAAAATCTTGACATCTAATTATGAAGATAATGTCATAATGTCATTAAAATATACTAAATAAGATACGTACAAAGAGACCACTTCGTTGCATGAACAAAATCTCATGCCCGAATATGGAGTGACGATTGTTGTATGTTAGTGATTTAAAGACCCTAGAGGAAGGGGACCTTCAGTCCCTACCTCCTACAATGATGCACAGTTGCAAATAACACGCAACGTCGTCATACTTACACTCGCAGCATTGACGGGATTGCACGTGAAGACTGAAAGGGATAAGATCGAAAATACCTTGATTTTCATTCGAATCAAAATATGAATGAAAAGTGAAAAGGAAATCAGCAGAAAGAACCGTAGCTCTCCTGTGCCTCCACACTCATTACAAACGTTAATAAATTAATATTGCATGCATACATCTACAGAGAAAAGAATTTCTGATGGCGTTTAATATTCATCATCTTCAGCTTCCTCTTCGCCATCGACCGAGTCGACTCCGACTTCTTCGTAGTCCTTCTCGAGAGCAGCTAGGTCTTCACGAGCCTCGGAGAACTCCCCTTCCTCCATACCTTCTCCGACGTACCAGTGGACGAAGGCTCTCTTGGCGTACATCAGGTCGAACTTGTGGTCGAGACGGGCCCAGGCCTCTGCAATGGCGGTGTTGTTGCTCAGCATGCAGACGGCACGTTGGACCTTGGCCAAGTCGCCGCCGGGGACGACGGTGGGTGGCTGGTAGTTGATACCGACCTTGAAGCCGGTAGGACACCAGTCGACGAACTGGATGGTACGCTTGGTCTTGATGGTAGCGATAGCGGCGTTGACATCCTTGGGGACGACATCTCCACGGTACAGGAGACAGCAGGCCATGTACTTGCCGTGACGGGGGTCACACTTCACCATCTGGTTGGCAGGCTCGAAGCAGGAGTTGGTAATCTCGGAAACGCTCAGTTGCTCATGGTAGGCCTTCTCGGCAGAGATGACCGGGGCGTAGATGACCTGGGGAAAGTGGATACGAGGGTAGGGCACCAGGTTGGTCTGGAACTCTGTCAGGTCGACGTTGAGGGAGCCGTCGAAGCGTAAAGAAGCGGTGATGGATGAAACAATCTGTCCGATCAGGCGGTTGAGATTCGTGTACGTCGGACGCTCGATGTCGAGGTTACGACGGCAGATATCGTAGATGGCCTCGTTGTCGACCATGAAGGCACAGTCAGAGTGCTCAAGAGTGGTGTGGGTGGTCAGGATTGAATTGTATGGCTCGACGACGGCCGTGGAAATCTGAGGAGCGGGGTAGATGGCGAACTCGAGCTTGCATTTTTTGCCGTAGTCGATGGACAGACGTTCCATGAGCAGGGAGGTGAAGCCGGAGCCCGTGCCACCGCCGAAACTGTGGAACACCAGGAATCCTTGAAGTCCTGAACACAGATCAGCCTGGAAAAAATTATAAAATAATGATTGAATTTGTTTGATTAGATGAACTTCCAGTGAATGTTTAGAAGAGGGCCGCTTGATGAATTCCAAGCGAAGAGCAGAATAAGCGGATAATATAGAAATAATATGAGAAGATATGAGAAGGTAAGTCACAAGAACAAGCGGAGGGCAGGGGAAGAGAACGAAATTGAAGAGGAAGAAGAGGGAAAAGAGGAGCTCTCTTTAAAAAAAAATGTCGGGTAAAATTGCAATACTGGGTTAAGATCTTACCCAACCTACTTCAGAGTTAAGAAGAGAATATTAAAAAGGAGGATGGGAGAAGGTATACTATAGCATGAAGCAAGAACGCGAAGGAGTTGAAAATGTAATCAAGTAGGTACATGAATGAGGCAGAATGAAGGTAACAAACAGAATGCATGAAAAGCAAAGAGGAGGTATGGAAGAATTCACAGATTCTTCTTTTAATTCATGCAAAACCGAGATAGCGATACTACGACAACCATGTCCCTGTCATTTTTATCCATAACATAATTTATAAGCACGGTAAGCTCTAATTAATGCATCCTTACCAGCTTTCTGACTCTGTCAAGTACGAGATCAATGATCTCCTTGCCAACGGTGTAATGACCACGGGCGTAGTTGTTGGCTGCATCCTCCTTGCCGGTGATCAGTTGCTCGGGGCCGAAGAGCTGACGGTAGGTACCTGTTCGAACTTCATCTGGAAGGACAAAAGGGGAAGAAGATGGTTAACCCTTATTTGCCTACTGGAACCGGGTGGGCCCTGTATTGTGTCTTTAGGCACGAGGGAATTCAGCAGCCAACGGGTTAAAGAAGACTATGAATAAGGTATCATCGATGTCAAATCATGAGCAGTGATGGGCGAATATCGAAATGGGTATAAGAGAAAGGGGAGAGAGAGGGGAGGAGAAGAGGGAAGAGAAAAAGAAGAGAGGGGGTAGCGTGAGTGAGAAAAGGCTAAAAGGAGAGGGACATTACAGAAGGTAACGTAGAAGTACGATTGAGGGAGAGGGAGAGGGAGGAGGAGATAGAAGGAAGAGGGTGTAGTGAAGGGAGAGAGCAATACAGGGAGAGTGGGAGGAAGGGAAAGAGAGGGAAGGGGAAAGGGGAGGGGAGGGAGAGCGAAAAGAGCGCAAGAGAAAGTGAAGAGAAGGAATGAAAGGAGAAGTGGCAGTACGAGGTAGCGAGAGAAATCGGGGAAGAAGAAAGGGGAAGAGAAATGGGATATGGAGTAGGTAGGAGATGGGTATAGAGGAAAAGAGAGAAAGAAAGTTGGATGAGAGAAAAAAGAGAGAGAGAGGGAGAGAAAGAGAGAGAGAGAGAGAAAGAGAGAGAAAGCGAAAGAAAGAGAAAGAGAACGGAAGAGGAGACAGAGAGTGAAATCGGGTAAGAAGCTTTGAGCTTTGCAATTTTCCGGTTATACTTTCAACGGGTATTCGTGAAAAGCTGAAAAATGTATCAAGTTCATGAAATTTGAAAGCACAGAAAACAGAAATAATGCACATCTATTGACCCTATTTTGTATGCATTCATAATTAAATACCCCATGTTATGGAATGTATATTTACATGTAGTGTGTTGTAATTCACAAGCAGGTGATTTTGCAATCGCCGATCTCTTCCGCTTATCGATCATAAAAGGCGGGAATTCTAAAGAACCGAGTGCTTGAGCTTAATATTACAAATACATGAAAATATCACGAATCTCTTTATCACTCGGTATTTGGCGTCCTATCCAACCGCAGGGAGGCGATCTCCTAAGCTTCCTACAGTATGTACGTTTACGTTTAAAACATTACAGACACTGATAATTGCACTTAACATGCTTTTAAAAAAAAAAAACACTCAATCTTGGGCTCTTTTATCCACGTGAGGCCCAAAATGAAACAAATTCCTAGAAAAAAATACAGCTACAGAGGGAAATCTTTACATCCTTTTTGGTTTGTTTTGTTTTTACTACAATTATATGAGGTGCACTCAAGGTAATGACTACAAAATATGCGGGTGCATACCTCAGCTACACCGCCATGCAGGATGCGCTACTAATTAATCAAGACTTCTATGGATTACCTTAATATATTAAAAAAAAAAAAAACTATAGTATTTTATCCATGTGAATTCCAGAGGATCAACACAGTATACATTTATATCAGATATCAAAAAAGTATCGCAGATAACGTGTGACTAATATTGCTATACCTATATCATTGAGATTTTAAAACTGAATGCCACTGACAAAATCTCAGTAAAATTGTGAACTGCTCGTGTATGATATCAAATTAATCAGTTAATGGATACTTAAATGAGGCCAGTCTAAAAATGTTTTTGTAAAACAAACGAATAACAAAAGGCTAGAAGTATAATCACTCTTAGATAAACAGAAGGTGCCGCTGACAGTAGCTAAGTATATATGATTTATGATGACCTGTGGTGAGTTTAGATATAGTAACGGCCGGTAGCTATTTATTCAATATCGGTGAATATGTGATTAGTTACAGAAGAAGAAAAGTCAAATATTATTTCTGCCGTTAACAAAGAATGGAGCCTACACAGATTTAAATGGCAGGGAAGGAACATAATGGACCTTACTTTAACTTAAATGAGATTCAGACTTAATGTAATAATCTATATTCCATTTATGTTAAATGTTACATTGCCCTCATTGTTTTGTTTGGAAATGAAAAAAAAAGAAGAAAATAAATAAATGAAGTGAAATGAAAATGCAACAGAAAAGATAAAGAAGGTGGAGGGGTGGGGACAAGGAGAAAATGGAAAGAGAAAGGAAAATTTGAGAGAAGAAAATGAAGGAGGAAGGATAATGAAATGGAGGAGCAGTAGGACAAGGAAGAGGAGGAGGAGGAGGAGGGAGTGAAGAAGGTGGAGGAGCAGGAGGAGCGGGAGGAGGAAAGGGGACTGGGAAGTAGAGAATAGAGGAGTTCATTTAGGAGTTTCGAGAGGATCCGTGAGGGAGGGCCAGCTAGGGCCAGAGGATGACGGGAGAGAAGAGGGGGAAGGAGGAAGGGAGTGGGTGAGGAAGGAGGGGCTGCATGGGAGGGTATACCAGACTCTTACTCAAATCAAAGTTCTTCACTAAAATCCAATCCAGTTCACAGAAGTTATTTGATATCGGGCAGCTCGGTATAACAAAGATATACACACACTACTCCAAATGTGTGGAACCATAATCATAATCGTGAGTGCAATATGAAACCATCCTTAAATTAATACTGCAGGGATAACAACCTATACGAGAAAGATAACCATTGTCTCCGTGCCTTTTTCTTAACACACTGAATTACATATAATCATAGATAGACATCAGTAATACTCCAGTCATACTAACCAACCCCAATAACAGACCGAACACACAGTAATACATAACACCGAATGGCCAACAATCGATCTGTTTGTGATCAGTGTTGAGTAGGGTCTTCGATGTGACTGGGGTTTTCGGTAGACACTTTGGACACCATGTTTACCTATACCTATTCTTATCTGTTTGCATTTCAGTTATTACTGTAATTAAACTATTCATTAGATCTGAAATATACATGCTTATAGTCAGGTAACGTCTCATCTATGCCTATCAACATTAACTCCATGTATGTCTTCATTCAAAAGATTGAGATGATAATAATACTCGGTTCTTGTACAGTATTGCCTCTATGCGCCTCCCAAAGGTTTTTGGACTATTACTTCGACTCAGCCCAACTGGCCTACCTTGCAGAAAAAAGTACCATGGGTACCGTGGCATTTTGAAGAATTTGCCATCAAAACCATGAAAGTACCATAAGCATCATCAAATTACCATGATTTGATGGTAATATCGTCAAAATACCATCGTACCCATGTTACTCTTTACAAGGATAATGAGGGCGCTATATAAAGCTTTCAGGAATTAATTCCTACCAGTATAACCCATTTACTCCACCGGCGTCGACTTTGCTATTTGTATGTATAAATTCATGTCTTGCTAGACGACGCTACTGCTGTGGCAGGGATTCGAATCCCATATCTTGTGATCATTTTGCAGTGTGGTGGCTTGCCCATTAGACCACAACTGACATGATGCAAGAGAGTGCAAAAATTCCATGAAGGCAGAACAAGACCAAGAAATAGGCATTCAAATACATAAGAAATTTAAAGGAAGGTCAGGAAAGTTAAAACAGAGCGAATAACCATGAATAACTTTTATTAATTAGGATCAACCTAATGTAGGCTATAAGGAAGCATGCCCAAGTCTCTGATGGTTTCATAATTACGAGTTCAGCATTAATAGAGGGCAAAGCAACATGACTTTAAGTGTAAGACGTCCAAACCGTCAAATAGGCAAGTCGAAGGTGTTGTTTGATTTTTTTTTAAAACAGAAATCCACATCTTTTCCAGTATCCTCGGTTACCAACTATTCATTTCACTTTTTTATGCTTAATGGCATCTGAACAGATGAAATCATTTTGCATACATTAGTAGCTGCCATGTCAGGAAGCCTCTGGCAAACTTCTTAGCTGTCAAGGAAAGTTTTGTTGAACAACTATAGTAACAGTGCAATGGATAGAAAAAGGGATGTTTGTTTGCTGTCATATTGGTTGCACGACCATAAGTTTTGAAGAAAATAAGATACATATTTCGATCCTATTGTTCTCGACATGCTTTTGCGCATACGACTAAAGATAGCGATGGTACGTTTCTATGGCAACGGGTAACAGCTGTAACGGCAGAGTGCATGTTCTGCACGATTTTGATACCCCAATGAAAGCGGATAGCCTGCTTTTAAAAAAGATATCAATCTAGGAGACGACACGGCTAAGACTTGAGTTATCGTTGGATTTTGACAACAAATTCTCACGTAATTTTGAATAATTTAGATGGTAGACGGTTTGATGGGAGCACTTTTGTGTCATAAACTATGCATCTCATAATTATACGAGATTAGAATTCGTCATGGAGATAAACGAAAAGGCGTGTGCTTTGTTTCAAGCTTTCGGAAGCAGAAAGTGAGCTTGTAGGCCTGCCAAAACCAGATACAGCCAACATGCAATGAATGAAAACGAGGTAACTTTCAGAACGGAAATATTTCTTAAGAAAAGAAAAGAAAAGATGGGATCAATATAAAATGTAATTTTACAGTAGAGGAGGGGCCGTGGTCCAGTGGTTGAAGGCGCTTGACTGGAGACGTGAGAATCGAGGGTTCGATCCCCGGCCCGGCACTTATGCCCTTAAGCAAGGCATTTTATCTATACATTGCTCCTTTATCGTACATCAAATAAATAAAAATGCTATAGACACATTGATACGAACGTGTATGTGTGTTTTGCTTGTTTGTTTTTCTTTTAAATGTATTAAGATCAAAGAATTTTCATAAAATCAATTGGAAACGGGGAAAGCAGCGAATAAAGGAAGAAAGAAAATTAGGATAACACTTTTTATCCAAACTAAAGGGGGTGACCCATTATTGAACGTTCATGAATAATAATATGTACCAGCATCTTTGGGCATTTAATCTTATCAATGTGAAATGGGATGAATGAGGACAAAATCTGAAAGAAAAGGAAATTACTCCAAATAATAATGCAGACTCTTCTCTGTCATTTTTATTCACGTCCAGTTAAAACATGATGAAAAGGTTTCTGCATCATTACTTGGAAAAATAAGTCAAAAATGATAGTATATACTTTCCAGAATTTTACGGTATTATGACAATATAGATAACTGCGTTAACTGTACTTTTGTAACGTACTAAATTTCTCCTCTCCCTCCTCCCCCCCCCCCCCCTTCTCATCATGATTATCTGGACAAACATTTGTGACAAGTAAGAATGGCAGGCGTACCCTACGGACTAGTACGGATCGATGTAGGTGTCGCAAAGTGCCCCCTTATTTACGGGTGGATTAACTAGATAAACAGGGGAGGGATCGGCGTATGTACGGGTGGATTAAGGGATTAGCTAAGCCATTGTCCTCAAATGGACTCTAGGGACCGCTACCCTCTAGTTTCGGCAAACAACCTCGTGATGAATGAAAGAGTTGACTTTTAGCACGGGCTTGATATCAATAAAGGAAAGAAAAGAGGTTTTTGTAACAGATGAGAACTCGTGTTTCGTGAACAATTTGCAAGGTTGTTCCTAAATCTACTTTTGTTGTCAACAAGTTCTCGTGAAAATAGGCCGTTAGCCACTTAGCGGCAGAAAGACACTGACAAGTTTCAAAGGGTAACTACACGTATATGGGGTAGGGGTATAGACATAGGTCAAATATGAACAATGTGGAATTCATGCCGAAAATCAAGGTGTATAAAAGGTGACAAAGGGGACTACGTGTGAATCTGTCGATGAATAGTCATTACATGGCATAATAAAGTAACATTTAGTACGAAAACATTTTATGAGAAAGACGATTGACGTTCAAATATTCCTCACAATGTTATTTCGACACGGAATCCTTTAAGATCAAATAAGGTCACTGACGATGGTGGGGTACACGTGTATCTTTGATACAGCTGGTTTTACAGATTGTATCTTTAGTATTTATTTCTAAGGTCATATGAGTAAATTATGTTGATCAACCATTGTGAGTTAAAACAAAAATCATCCAAATTTTTATCCTTTTGGAAGAGATAGTTAGTATACTCACTCAAATTAATTATGACGTATCCGAAATAAAAGCCTATCAGAATGAATACGCATGTATTTAGAGTGTACAAGTTTTGTGTCAGAACGTTTTCATTTTTTTTTTCATTCCCAAGTCATAAATTTATCTCACTCAGATCGTTACCATATTCGTGTAGGCCTACAAGACATTTTGATGTCATAGGCCAAGTTCAGCTATTACACGCGGGGCATTTCCGCTGCTGTCAGCTGCCTTTTGCACTATAAACCGTGCTAAACTGGACTAGATTTGCGCTTCCATTCACTTCTCTTTCACTGGTCATAAAAATCGATTTTTATTCATCCTTTTGACATATCGCTGAATACACATGTGATATCGACCACCGATTTCGCTCTGTGATAAACATTCTTTACTTAGCCAACATTGTCGCTCTCCCTATACATTTTTAACAGTGACCAGGCATTCAAGAC
Organism: Echinometra lucunter; assembly: GCA_029962745.1. NCBI lineage: Eukaryota > Metazoa > Echinodermata > Echinoidea > Camarodonta > Echinometridae > Echinometra > Echinometra lucunter. The sequence goes on along the minus strand of CM057160.1, from coordinate 24,404,855 downwards.
CATGGATATTTTTTATTTATTTATTTATTTATTTCATCTGTTATTCTTTTTTTTTTGGGGGGGGGGGGGTCTGACGATTAGGAACATTATAGTAAAGCATGAAACAAAAATGGAATGATGATGACAATATAGATATAGGCAAGGTATAGTGCTGAAATAGAGAGAAAGGGAGGAAGAGTTAGCATGGTTAGAGAGAGTTAGAGAGAGAGAGGAGGGGGAGGGAGAACAGAAGGAGAAAGAACATGAAAGAGTATTACACCAAAATGTATAAATAGTAAATTCATAAAAATTCATGGCATGATAATGACTGATAAAATAGAAGGAATAAAAACAGGATAAACCCTGAAGATAAACTTGCGCTCTGGTCACGCTGAAAAGTTGATCACGTTGGGATTTTGAAATTAATTCACAAGAAATCACTTCATACATGCATACAGATATGGGGAATGGATCGGGTAAAGCACTCAAGTTTTTTCTCGTCATACTTCGAATAATTATGAGGGCATTATGTTTGAAGAGCAGTCCTTTTCAAGGGATATTTCTATTTTGATATTCATCTAAAAACTGACATAAAAATAGTTAGAAAGCGTACAAAGTTATTTCCCTCCCTAGAAATAAAGCTTTTCTTCAAAGATTTATGTCATGCCAAACAGAAGTCTATTTTATTGAAATTGCATCTGCAATAAACCCACCAGGCCCTCTTGTTTGTTTGTAAAATGTGCTTCTTCACCTACCTTCTTTTCTTGTTTGTTTTATTTGATTCTCTGCTTCCAACATACTCTTATATTCATGAAATCATACCAGGGTTGGGCACTAGTCTAAGGACCCTATATTGCTTTTTGCCCTTCTCTTTCACTCTCATTATGTTTCCTTGGATATATGTTTTTTTTTAATGTATTATGCTATGCTTCGTCTGCATAATTTTATGATTATGTTCCTTGAATGTCTTTTCTTGTATTCAAGAATGTGATTATTGTAAATGTTATGTATTTTCTTTTTAAAGGAGAATGCAACCCAGGCATCCGTGTGCTCTTAGTGAATGGAGATGATCAAAAAGAGTAAACAGTGAAAGTTTGAGCAAAATCGGACAATCTGTTCAAAAGTTATGAATTTTGAAAGTTTTAGTAAATCCCTATTACAGGGATCCTTCAATTGGCAACCTTGCCAACATCTGTGATGTCATCGTGGATAACTCTCCATTCATTTTGTGCATAAATCTTCAAAAAAAATGGATTTTTATGAAATTTCAAGTCAGGAATCAACATAATTCTTCCCAAAATTCTTGCAGAATTGATGTAGCCATGTCATACTCAAACTTTTATTTTTCTTGAAAATGAAGAAAATGTGAAATTCTGTGTACAAAATGAATGGAGAGTTGTCCACGATGACATCACAGATGCTGGTGGAGTTGCCAACTCAAGGATCCCCATAATAAGGATTTATTTAAACTTTCAAAGTTCATAACTCTTGAACGGAATGTCCGATTTTGTCAAATTTTCACTGTTTATTCTTCTTGTTCTTCTTCATTCACTGGAAGCACACTGATGTCTGGGTTGCATTCTCCTTTAATGATTGAGTGAGAATAAATGAACTTTGAACTTGAACTTTAAGAGATCATCCTTTACCAATGACGGTCGGCTCCAGGTCAACGTAAACTGCTCTGGGTATGTGCTTGCCAGCTCCAGTCTCACTGAAGAAGGTGTTGAAGGAGTCATCACCACCTCCAATGGTCTTGTCTGAGGGCATCTGGCCATCAGGCTGGATGCCGTGCTCCAGACAGTACAACTCCCAGCAGGCATTTCCCATCTGGACGCCGGCTTGACCGAGGTGAAGGGAGAGGCATTCACGCTAAGAGAGTGTAATAAAGGTAAAACATATCCCTTTTAATGACAGATATACGCTGGGGTATGATAATTATTTTGTTGTGTGAAAAGAAAGTCATGGAAGTTGAAAGCCACATTCTCTTTCGAAGTAGGCCTAACGTTCGTTTATCTTCCCCTCTGATCTTACAGCAGAGTCTAATTCCTTTCCTTGAGTCTCCCCTTCGTTCGGTAAAAGCTTTATAACAGTGTAGTGCTCGTAATTATCTTAGAATTTCGGGGGAGGGGAGTTCTTTGTTGTTGTTTTCATCATTTTCATAAAAACAGGATAAATAGAATACACTCAAATATATATGACTTGGATATAATTATGTGCCCCAAGGATGCAGAGAAAAAAAGTAATAAATTTTGCTCATAAAAAGTGTCAGGGATACTCGAAAAGACCATAAATACAATTTTTTAAAATGACTTTTATAATTATCATGGTACAATATTTATTACTATTTATAATAACAACTTATTTTACACTATTATATCCTAATCGTGTTAGGATTTATGAATGATAAGTAATTCCTTTGAATCCTCATGTATAGTAAGAATCAAACTATAGTATAATCACGGTTCAAGGTCTAAAAAATTATGTTATCAGGAAAATAATAAAAGTGCAAACATTACGTGGGTAGAAGACGCGATTTCAAAAATCCGAAGTTCAATTCCGAAAATCAGACGATTGATTATCGTCTGTACGCCGTTGTCATGGTGATACGATACAACTTGATCATTACCATACTATTATATTCGGTAATACCATGCCATGACATGAAGGATTGGTGCGTGAGGTGTATGATCAATGGATTTGATGAACATTGATTCATTTAATGAAAATCAATGAATGTGATGAAAATCGATCTCATAACGATTGGAATGGATTGCTGGGCTGGCAAATGTGGAGAACATTTACTTGTTTCACACTTTTCTTTTTTTATCACGTTAGGTGCATTCATACACGACAGGAATTGAAATTTGCACACAGAGCAACATTTTAAAATCAAATACTGCCTGCAATAAATCAAAAACATTCTTAGAGGCCCGATCTTTAAATATTTTCGAAGCTTCGAATTTTCTTTTGATTCTCGGTTTGCATTTACGTTATATGATTATAATAAATATACATAAAGTATATGTTTCTGTGTTTCATACATAGTTGAATTTGATGCAAGGAAATAATATAGGCCTATTGGCCTGTCCGCTTCATAAGAATTCAGTTTTCCAAAGTACTATTAATTTCTGGTCGGAGCAATTTTTGCGAATAGATTCATCACTTAATAACCTTAAACACAGCATGATCACTCACTATTTTATGGATTTGAAATCGCGTGCGTAGTATACTTCAACATTTCAAAGAGTTTTAGTGAGAGAAAAATCAAATTGAATTCTAATCAAATTAAATACCCATTTAATTAATTCGGTTGAAAGTTTCTTTTAATCAAATGTTTAATCCACTCATGGGGGGGGGGGGGGGTAGTAATGAAACATAATGTAAAACGAAAGCTACCTCGTTTCCCATTTACCATTGAATGAAAAGCAAAAAGAGTGAAGTCTTCAAAAAAATTACTTACCATTTTTATTTGTCAAAGAAGAATATCTAGTCTAAAAAGCAGCGTCCGATTGACGGAGAGGCAGTGACTACGCAAACTTTTTGAATTTCCTCCTGTAAAACCAATCTCTTATCTCAGTTTTGGCGAAAGTAACAGTTTTTTGCTTCAATATGTCGGTTTTCACGAAAAATGTTCGAAAAGAGAAAATCGTGAATATTGCTGAGAGAGCTCTCACGACCAAACAATCAAGGAGTTTAGTGAGACCAAGTTGTAACCGGTGATCGGCAGCTATCGGGGTTTTTATATCGGCACGCGCGGTCGTCTGCTCGCTACAATACGTGTTACCTAGGAACGCAACGTGAGCATAGTAACTCGAAGCGAAACGATCCGCCGACGACGAAAAGAGCTCGTGGCAGATTTCAAAAGTCGGCTGATGTAAGGAGCTTTTCTTTGAAGTACTGTCATAACAGGGGAAAAAATGATGCAGCGTATACCCTGATCACTTTGCTGGTCAGGTGCCTAGGCGGAAATGTACTACCAGCAAAAATAGGTTATCGTAACTTGTTGAGAAAAGCTAACGATTTTTGCTAAGCTTCAAAAGCTGTTTGTACACTAATTCTTTCCTTTTATTCCACGCTTTTGTGACATACTTGTGTTTCCGCTTATTCCATTATTCAAAAAGTCTGTATGCAAACTCATTAAACGCCTATGCTCTTTGATTTGTTTCCCCACGATGGTTAACGGTATAATTTGTAACGTTCACAAAGTAGAAATTTACATTAGGCCTACATTGCAAGTAGAGCCTAAAGCTTCTAAATCTGCTGTGAAATATTCTGAAAAATACATATACTTTTAAACTTTAAGATTCATTCATTCTCATGTGAAATGCAGTAGATTTAAAGTCTTTTCCTTTTAGGTCACTATAATGTTATCCCCTTCCTGATATTGAAATCTAATATAATCTTTTTTTTTAAAATGGGAACAATTGTGATTTTCATCAGTACATTTTTGGATCTGCGAAATATGAGACCGTATTTCATTAATTTCCTAAAAGTTTTCTTGTTGAAACTTTATAAAAAATAAATCACAAACATTGCAAATGAAATTTTGATGTAAAAAAAATACTCTGAGATGGTTCTTGAAAATGATTGTGTTATTCATGGTCTCAATTTCTTTCAAATCCCTTTTCTTTCCCCGGTGAATCGATGTCATTCAAATGAAATGAGCCGTACAGTTCTTCATTTGCATTCACATGTTACGCACGTCATGGGGGGGGGGGGGGCGATTTTTCGAAACTTTGGACAAAGTTTAACAGGCAAATTAGACCCATCTTTTTGCAGTACTCCAACAAAACTATGCTCAAAGATACCACTAACAATGTTCCAATCACTTACATAGAAATCCCATCCAAAACCATGATAACGCAATTTTGTTTGATTTCTACGTCAAAACAGTTAAAAAGATCAAACGTTAGTTCACCAGATTGGTCTCATAGGAAGAAGAATCAATGTATCAGCATGGGAAATGATACTGCCCTCAAACACACTGTATTCAATTGACAGACACACGCTAATAACAGTACTGATCTGTTATACAAGCGTGATAGAGTGTCTAGCATTGATGTTGGTTCCCACGACAAATTATTAAAGATTATTGAAATCTCCAACGATATAGGGGTAAAAATACCTACTTGTATATAATTATAGCACATCGATGACCTTGAGCAAAACCTATCGCATCCCCACCCTCGGCCCCCCGCCCTCCCCCCCCCGAAAAAAAAAAGAAGGAAAAAAAAGGGGGCAGGGGAGAGGAATCTTCATTTTTCGGTGTCTTTTTCAGTCTGAAGTTCTCTGGCAAGCAAAGATTTCTCTCTGCCCAGTGAAAGATTGCCAATCGTGCACACTAAGAAACAAGGCGTTTGCGATGTTGTGTCTCGCCCACTTGTGAAAATAACTAGAAATATCGCGATCTGTGATGGCACACAACAGAACTGTATCGAAAGCTCATTGTGAAATAACTGGGATGGAATAACATTTGATAAAATATGAGAAGGGTTTTTTATGAAATAGTACTGCATTTTCACGTGCATGTACTTTCCCTGCTTCTTGACTGGACCATAACATGCAGGTCCCCTTAGTGCATCTACAACCCAAGTTTGATAGATAAGTGTCACATGGTTGCAGAGTTTTGTGTCATAAGAGAGTCTTGCACGTAAACTTTAATGTTTGACCTGAAATGACCTTTGACCTTACCATGTGACCTATGACTGGACCATAACATGCAGGTCCCCTTAGTGCATCGACAACCCAAGTTTGATAGATAAGTGTCACACGGTTGCAGAGTTTTGAGTCATAAGAGAGTCTTGCACGTAAACTTCAACGTTTGACCTGAAATGACCTTTGACCTTACCATGTGACCTCTGACTGGACCATAACATGCAGGTCCCCTCAGTGCATCTACAACCCAAGTTTGGTTGAAAAGTGAGTCACGGTTGCAAAGTTATGTGTGATAAGAGAGTCTTGCACGTCAACTTTAACATTTGACCTGAAATGACCTTTGACCTTACCATGTGACCTCTGACTGGACAATAAGATGCAGGTCCCCTTAGTGCATCTACAACCCAAGTTTGATTGAACAGTGTCACACAGTTGCAGAGTTTTGTGTCATAAGAGAGTCTTGCACGTAAATTTTAACGTTTGACCTAAAATGACCTTTGACCTTACCATGTGACCTCTGACTAGAGCATAACATGCAGGTCCGCTTAGGGCATCTACAACCCAAGTTTGGTTGAAAAGTGAGTCACGGTTGCAGAGTTTTGTGTCATAAGAGAGTCTTGCACGTAAACTTTAACGTTTGACCTGAAATGACCTTTGACCTTACCATGTGACCTCTGACTAGAGCATAACATGCAGGTCCGCTTAGGGCATCTACAACCCAAGTTTGGTTGAAAAGTGAGTCACGGTTGCAGAGTTTTGTGTCATAAGAGAGTCTTGCACGTAAACTTTAACGTTTGACCTGAAATGACCTTTGACCTTACCATGTGACCTCTGACTGGACCATAACATGCAGGTCCCCTTAGTGCATCTACAACCCAAGTTTGGTTGAAAAGTGAGTCACAGTTGCCAAGTTATCTTTCATAACGTTTGTGACGGACGGACGGACGGACGGACGACGGACGGACGACGGACGGACGACGGACGGACGACGGACGGACGACGGACGGACGACGGACGGACGACATTTGGATCCCTTAGTCTCGCCTTCACCTCCGGTGGGCGAGACAAAAAAGGTGCAATTTTGCACCCTTCAAATGCAACACTGGGAGCACCTTTTAGGGTGCAAACGCAAACGGGCATTTTCGGGTGCAAACAAGAAAAAATAGGTGCATTTTTGCACCTTTTTCGTATAGGGTGCAAGATTGCACCCAAAGAGGTGCTGTCAGTGTTGCATTTAGGGTGCAAACTTGCACCTTTTTTCTTAGTGTGTGGGGGAGGCAACTTCAGCAAAAAAACAACAACAAACAAACAAAACAAAACAAAACAAAACAAAACAAAACAAAAACAAAAACAAAAACAAAAACAAAAACAAAAGAACTCTTTCAAATATTGGGCAGCCCCTCCATACAATCAACCTCTTGCTTGACAATTTACTGGTGTGAAAATCCGCCAAATAAACGGCTTGTCAGCCAGTAAAAACCCCGTAGTTTGGGTAAATATAAAATTGCTGACATCGGCTTTCATTTTTGTAGCACTACTTCTGATGATGATGTCAGTGGACTGACTCAAGCAAGAATTAATTTGCTACTAGACTTTTTCAGTGTAAAAGAAGCCGCCACGATGACTAATTGATTCTGATTGGCTGACACATAGCTCTCGTTGCTAAGCGACAACCTGTTGTACTTTGCAGCTTCGTGACAAGTCGTCGAGTATCGAGGTTTTAGCATCATACCTCAGTTACACTTACGAAACCGATAGCAGAAATCGAGCACAAAATGCATTAACCCTTTACAAATAGGCAATAGCTATAAAGAGTTTGTCGATTTTTTGGTCGCTTTGGATTCGATGTGGCGGTATGACTGCGATACCAACGCGTAAAATTTAGTGTGCTTCCTATCACTTTGTATGGTCATACTCCAGACTCTTTACTCCACGAGTTCTTTTTTTTTTTCTCAGCTATTCCATATTGTTCATATCCATGGTTATTGTCTAAAATTAGAATATAAAATTCTCAGTATCGTAAATCTCACGTTTAATTCCCGAATATCACAAAATTAGCAGTGATGTCAGCTTATACATTGTTTTCTTAAGAAATAATGACATGTTAGTTTGCTTGGTACAAAATAAAATCATGCAAACGGGCTACCATGTACTGAAAAAAGTGATGTGCCCCACTTGTAAACTAAATCATACATAATCTTGTCTTACTTAATTCATTTCTATGAGATTGGTGGAAGAATCATATTCGACAATAAACATCTACTGTTGTTTGATATCACCATACGGTCATCATCACCATCGTCATTATTATCATCATCATCTTCCTCATCATCATCATCAACATCGTCATCCTCATCATCATCTTTATTCTCATCGTGATCATTATCATCATAATCATCGTCATCGTCATCGTCAACATCATCATCATCATCATCATCATCATCATCATCATCATCATCATCATCTTCATCATCATCATTATGGTCATCGGTTGTCGTTTTAGTCGCCCGCTTCTCATCATAATCATCGTCATCATCATTTTCATATCATATTTTCAACATGTTTTTTTTTTAAATTTCCTAATCCCGATCCTCGTCTTCGTTATTATCATCATCTTCGTCATCGATTTTTATCTATTATATGTCTATTATCATCATACATCATCAACAGTACGGTCATCATTAGAATCATGATCATCATCATCATCATCTTCATCAAAATCATCACGGTCATCAACATCATTATCAACTATGGCCGTCATTATCATAACCATCATCATCATCATCTTCATCATCAACATCATCATCAGTATCATCATCATCATCATCATCATCATCATCATCATCTCCATTACCACTACCATCACCATGATCTTCATCATCACCAGCTCAACACCACCACCACCAATATCATCACCATCATCCTCCTTCCTCTCATCATCCTCTAGCAAATTTCAAGTAATATTCTTTGTCAGGGTTCCCTGCTTTCTCTGACACTCGCTCTCTCTCTCTTTATCTTTCTCTCTCTCTCTCTCTCTCTCTCTCTCTCTCTCTCTCTCTCTCTCTCTCTCTCATTCACAAATACACCATCACATTCAAATAATAAACACCATAAACAAAATTATGAGATTAATATTCAGTACTGTTAAATATTCAGAGGCGGATCACGAGGGGGCCTTTGACAGTATAGCAATATTTATTGGGGATCAGCCCCCCCCCCCGCGTTGCCTCTTCGTTAACCTACACATTCATGTTGCTGTAGTTTGTTTGCTTTGTTTTGTTGTTGCTTGTTGTTGTTTGTTTGTTTGTTTGTTTTTGCTTATTTCATTTATTCACGGTTAAAATAAAAGTAATTTTGCCCGCATTCAGCTAAAAGCAGGTTTTTTTTTCATGGAGGTCGTGATAAAAACATTGAACCAATAAGTATAAACGAGGAAAATACAATTCACAAACAAAAGATTTGCAAGATGTAGATGAAATATTTACAGGAATAGAGAAAAATACACACTGAAATTGAAAATTTGATTTGATTTGGTTCGATTTTATTTGATAGTTAATGACACTGACGTCATACACGTATCGGGGTCATACCTGTTGTTCGTGAGGTGACATTTTCTTTTTTTTTTTCTTTATTTGAAGTTTAAACAAACATCCTCGTTGTATTATAATGGGCTCGTGAGATAAAAGATGCACTTTGACATATAATATGATCATATCGGCAATCTGATGAACATGAAATCATTCAAAGGAGGAATGTAATAGTTATTCTAGCACAGTAATATGAGATGTGTGTAAATAATGGCCTTGCTTATTAATGTGCTCAAGAAGTAAAATGTCGGCTCGAAATTATGTGAGAGACATACCCGACGGACATTGTTCGCGGGGGTTAAACAATTTCCGGGAGAAGATTGGGGCGGAGAAGAAATAGAGGGGGAAAAAAAGATGCGAAAGCTAGGAAGAAAGAGAGAGAGAGAGAGAGAGAGAGAGAGATGCAAAAATAGTGAAGTACAAGGCCAATGAAAATTGTAAATACACGTATATGAGTACATGTACATGTATATATCTGGACAATAAATTTGTGACGATAAAAAGTATGAACGTACGTGGGGAGAGCTGCAACCACAATGAGTTACATGTTGATGACCCTACTTGCTACTGTACTCCTGGTAGTTGTCGTTAGACGACAATCAAGGGAGGGTGGGGTCAGAGGCGTCGATTCTGTGCAAAGATACCTCCCCCCCCCAAAAAAAAAGGGGGGAGGAAAAAAGGAAAAGGAAAGAAGGAAGTGAAATGAAAGCGGAAAACAAGGAAAAAGAAAGAAAATGTGACACCTGGAAGCGCTCGCTCGCATTTAAATATCTTAACCAATGCCAATGGTAATTACTATTCTTATGAAAGAAAAAAAAATCGGTTTGCATCTTGTGTTTCTATCTCCCATCCGAAAAATGGATCGACGCCTCTGGATGGGGTGGATCTTCTTCTTTTCTATCGTCTGTTATGCCTTCCGATCTTTGGGATGTCTGCTTTTTCCCTTTTCTACCATTTGATATTTAGAATGGGGCAGATGCCCCTTCTCAGCCACGCCTCTCGATGTTGTTAGCCAGCTCGATGTCAATCATGCTAGAACGCACGTTTACATTCTGTTCGAACCCACCCCCCCCCCCCCCCCCCCCCCCCCGCCCCTCCAACACACGCGTGCGACTCAACAAATATTATGAACAGCCTTGCCAAACTTCAGTCATACTGAAGTAAAATATTAGGTAATTATTCGCCTACAACACGTTCGCTTCTGATTTGTTCTCCTATACTTCGCATTACGTGAGAGAATATTATTATAATAATTTTTTACGTATATATTTTATAACGTTTTAATGACTTCCCTCGTGCAAGCAAAAGGCAACGCCCTCTCTCACGACATTGCGCTCCTTAACCCGCTCAGTGAATTAGGGAAAAGATGAAGTTTATAATGTAGAGGGAATGTTCTCTTCTGAATTAAGCTCTAATTCGGCTCGCCCGACCTGACAATCCTGGTTTACCTTTTGACGAAAAGTAAAAATCCTTCGTATAATTATTTGCCGTTTCAATCGGTGATGGCGCTGTTAATGGACCATAAAAATAGAGATTGTGGTACATGTACATCGGAAACGCTTTTGCTCGATACATTGTAAGTATTATGGAAGGACTTACAGTCATCTTGATTTTTAAATTTTTATATCTAATACGCTACTAAGATTTTCTAATTTCAACTGCTAAACATGCTGCTGACCTTCGTTATGCATGCCACATCACTTTGCACAATACTTGAAAAATCTTAACCAATTTGAAAAAGGTGGCGTGGAACAGAATAATCAATTCATGTATTGATCATATGATACAAATTCCTAACATATTCATTGCAAAAAAAAAAAAAAAATTAGAGCTGGTATGAACTCTAATTCTCTCTACAAGCAAAAGATAAGATACTCGGAACATCCGGGGCATCAAGCCGACAATCTGAAAGTTTACTTTCATTCTCTCATTTAGGATTTGCATGGTTAACTTGGAATAGGAAAAAAATGTAATCATTAGGACCAAAGTATTAGTAAAAATTGTTTCTCATCCAGACTTTCAAAAAGATAATTCTTACATTTATGAACAGAATGAATGATTGATAATTGTCATCCAAAACAGTCGCATTTAACGTGGCAGTATTAGTGGCCTATAGCTATGTCCAAACATCTTTAGACCAAATTGAGTTTTCAACCTAATAATTATCATTTAATGCTATAGTGTAGTCTGTAATAAAATAGCTGTAAAAATCTCCGCAGTCAGGACAAGCGAGCTACAAAGTTGGTACGATCGCGAATGTCTGTGTCAAAGACTACAACTCTCTATTTATTCTCTGAAGTGTATCAGATCTCTAAAGTGTATATTCAGCGTCAAAGGATTTCAAGGATTTATGAGTATACTTTTAATGAAGCGTCTATACTACCAGTATTTTGTCCTTATTTAATTGTAGTGGTGTAGCGAGGGTCAAGCCATTCATGAAAGGAGACACAAAATGCTGTCATGAGGTTAATCAGGGCCAAGATTATAGGCTGATAAAATAGGGGCAGAGGCGTAAAGAGCAAAATAATTAACTTTGGGGCAGAAAAAAAATATAAGTTACAAAAAAGTGAGGGACCCCCCCCCCCCTCGAAAGTCATGTCATATCAGAAACATACTTTGTAAATCACTGGTATCGAATTAGAAATAAATCACATGTGAATTTTATTTATTTCCCCCCCCCCCTTGCTTCCCCAACTTTCTCTCTCTCTCTCTCTCTCTCTCTCTCTATCTCTCGTTAAAATTCCATTAGAGGGGGTGAGCCCCTTGTGAGCTACGCCACTGTTTTAGGCAGAACGTCTCAACCTGTCTGGTCCTATAAAAAATAATAAAAGTAGGCCTATGCCAGACCAGGGAATTGTGAGAGACCAATCGCTTGTATGACCCCCCGTATATATCACCGTGGTGTATATAGCCAAACGTACATGTATGAAATCATTTTGGCTTTAGTGCGTAATAATAATACAGGTCATGATCGAATAATAAAACGCCTATTCTCCGTTCGCAAACACATGGCTACGTACACTGTACTCAGTCAGACAACCAACTTGAGTCATATTACCCATGGCAGCATATATACTATAGACAGATGCGGAAATGCGGAGTTAAACAGACATGCGTATTAAACTCTAGCACGTCTTTCCGAAACGGACTGTAAAACGTCTAACTTTCATAGAGAATGACGAGTTACTGCACTAGATCTATTTTGCGATCACTAGATCGACTTCGTTAATGCCATGGTCAACATCCAGCTGACGCAGAACAGAATAATATTTAAGGATGAATACTGTAATGAAAAAGATGAAGAGGCCTGAAGGATCATAACCAAATTACCAGGGAAGGCTCGTGCGTATACCATGAAGGAGATTAACCAAGAATTCTTGCAGCAGTCACTTCAATACTGTAAATGTTATAGGATCGTCTACTCCAGACAGTGAATAGCAAGAGAAATGATTTGACTAATTTGAATAACTTTTTATTCCAGCAACTTGGGTATAATCGTTAACACAAGTTAACATATTCGTCTTCGCTGGATTTTGAGCTTCATTTCCATCTGAAATTTGTCAGTGATGCGGTGGATTAGTACTCGATACTCTTGGCTGGTTGTCGCTGTGGTGTTATCTCTGGGCCTTTCTGTGTTGTATCTCATATACTCCGAACAAGGTAAGATGAATTTTTATTAACCTTCCATAAAATACCAAGAATGCCTATTTTGCACAGTCGCTCGTTTGCCATACGTGCCGATCAGCACAAAACATTATGCACAAATTGGAAGAAGGTTTAGACTAGCTGTTCAATACAAAGCTTATAGCTTTGCAAAATTAGCCATTTTCAGTTTGTTAAGCTGCATGACACCCCTTTAGACGGATTCATTTTGCACTTAAAGGAGAATGGAACCCAGGCATTAGTGTGCTTTTAGTGAACAGAGATGAACAAGACAGATAAACAGTGAAAGTTTGAGCAAAATCAGACAATCTCTTCGAGAGTTATGAATTTTGAAAATTTAAGCAAATCCCTGTTATAGGGATCCTTGAGTTGGCAACTTTGCCAGCATCTGTGATGTCATCGTGGACAACTCTCCATTCATTTTGTGTATTATTTTTAAAAAAAATTATATGAGATTTTGAGTCGGGAATCAACCTAATTCTTCCAAAAATGCTTGCAGAATTGATGAGAGCCATGTTATACTCAAACAGTAAATCAAAAGAATTTCTGTTTTTCTTGAAAATGATGAAAATGTTAAATTCTGTGCACAAAAGGAATGGAGAGTTGTCCACGGTGACATCACGGATGTTGGCAAAGTTGCCAATCCAAGGATCCCTATAACAGGGATTTGCTTAAACTTTCAAAATTCATAACTCTTGAACAGATTGTCCAATTTTGCTCAAACTTTCACTGTTTATGTCTTGTTTATCTCTATTTACTAAAAGCACACTGATGCCTGGGTTCCATTCTCCTTTAAAACACTGTTCATCGTAAAGCCCATGCTCTCTCCCATGAGTTATTGGTCTACTGAGCTGTGCTGGGTAGGAAATGGCTTATAAAGAGGAGTAATTAAAGCCACATTGTGAAGAACGACGACCAAAGTGATGTTAAGTACAAGTGATAATCATGAAGCCATGCAAGCAGGGCAATGGGAGTTAGTGAACTCCTGTTTGCCCTGCATGCATAAAGTATGAGAATTATATTATCACCTATCATGAGAAAGTATATGAATTTCATGAGGGATAAAAGAAAATAGTTGTGACTGAGTTATGTCGGAACATGGACGGAGAAAGAAAATCATGATTAACGTTTGGGTGAGGAGAAAAGATTCAGCACGGTAGACCTACATGTATATCACTTGATATTTCATGTGCCCTTTGAACTTGACCGGTTGACCTTAACTGGCAGGTTGTATTTAAATCACATCAAATTCATCCGATTGGCATACTGTTAGATGACAGCGACATACTTTATTTTAAAGGTCATATAGCCATGATATGTCTTGAAGTAATATACAGATATTTCACGACTCTCAAACTTGGTGATACCAGCCAAAACAAGCCCAAAATCTTGGCTAGTATAAGGTTTTTCTGTCTTTTACAAGGGTGACTCACTGAAACCTGAAATATCGCCAGATTTCTTGATTTAATTTGACAGAAGAGACCCCAAGCTGTCGACAGGTATGATCATTTCCTGAAAATATTTCATATTGTGTAGTTTGATACCATTTCCAACTGCAACCTTTTTTCCCCCATCCCCCCCCCCCCCCCAGGATTTACGCCAATGCACTTGACCCTTTGAACATGCTGCATTCAACCACATGCCTAATTCCACCCTTTATAGTGTTGAATCCAGCATGTTCAACGCTTTAATCCAACATTTTGGAAAGGTAGTCACTCCTACACCCTTTCAACTCGTGATTCAACATTTTAGTTTTAGAGTGCATTCATCCGCTTTAGAAGCACACAGATTTGGCGAATTACCATCGGGAGTTTACCCGAACTTGAAAAAGTCCTTTAACCATCAATTACCTCGTGACCTGGCCACAACGAAGGTTTGTACACGTGTTAAACAGATTTTTACTTAGCGTATACCTTGTAGACATTGTGATATAAGAAACAGACGAATGGGAACGTGATGACAGACGGGAAACTTTTGCAAGGGGAATATAATGCGTAAGGTTAAATTTTAAGAATTAACTTCGTATCTTTTGTGCTTTAGTGGATTTGCCATTTGATCATTTGTAAGTGACATTAAGTGTACTACTTGCTGACAATAACGGAGAATTCAGATGGCATTCTGAATAGAAAGATGTGTATAACCAATTTTGATTTATAGGAAGATATCAACTTTACTGGCGGATCCAGGAGTCCTTGATCGAGGGGAGGGGGGGGGGGGGGTACTGAAAGAAACAAATGAGTGAAAAGATAATGCGAACTAGATTTTTACTGCCATTGGTTACGCTTGCGTCGTATCGACTGCTTTACAGCTTCTGTTTGAAAGTTCTTGGCCCCGTTGCATAAAACCTACCATCAATGTTAACTGCCAATCTGCCATCAATGGTATCTACCATGGTAATATTGCTCAACAACCAAATCAAATCCAAGGTTTCCAGGGAAGTTACCACTGATGGAAAAATTGCCATCAATGGTAAGTTTTATGCAACGGGGCTGTAATGTCTACGCGAATTCCAGAAAACATCTCCCAGTACAATAACAAAGGTAAATTCATTCGTTACGTGTACCTTTTTTTAAAAAAAATTCCAGATGTATTTCAACCAATCCGCAGCTCGATGACACATGACCAGTGCCCCTGTTCTTCTGTGACCGGCATCAACCCTGATGATAAGAACGCCAGCTTAGCTTCTAACAAGCCCGCAAAGTGGCAGATGCTGACGATTGTCAAGCCATGTGGATCTCGCTATGGCAAAGCAGTTGTAGAAGACGTAAGTCTCTGATGATATTTTCTCTTCATACTCCGAAGAAGTCTTGGGTAGAGGTCTAACAAATTCAAACCAAACAAACTGACAGGATGGCGCAAATAGAGGGGGGGGGGGGGTGGCATTAGCTTTAGATCTCATCTTCTGTGGCTACAGCCAACGAGACCGACATCTTAGTTTTGTGGGCTTTCTGAAAACCTTGTCGGTCTTGTAGACTGTCTGTCTTTAGGAATTTCCCACACTGGAACTTTTCAGAATGTAAACCACTACCACATGGGTACAAACTCAGCCACATGAAAGTGATTCTATGAATTCTGGATTTGTCGACAAAACTGAAAAGGTAAAGACTTTATTCATCAACATCACCAAGGGATTTGGTGATTAAAAAAGAACTCTTCGAAGAGTGATGTCACACCCTTGTAGGTCTTGCAGTGTTACCCATGGTCATGATGGTTACAACAGCCAGCCCCACTAACGGGACCTATCCCAAAACGACAAAAGAATTAACAAAAAATGACATTCGGGTGGTTAGGTCTTATAGGAGTCTGCTCAGCAGTGTGACTGCATGCATGAGACGTAAGAAAACATTTTTATTAATATTTTTGGCACCTGTCACCCCCAATATGGAATAGGTCAAATATAAACCTTTAAGTCTTAACCTTGACCTTAAACCGTAAGGGGTCATATTGAAAACATGCCGCTGTCATAAAAATGGGTTCATTTGGATTTGGTTCTTTCAAATAATGCAGAAGTCATGTGAATTCACGTTTCGATATGATGGAAAGAATTGTTCGTTCACATTACCCAGATAATGATTAGACGGATAACCTAATAGTGCTTGGAAAACTGGAAACAAATATGAAAACGAATATAACCAGAAAGGAAAGGAGAGGGATCAAGAGCAACGATGTTTTTAAAAGAGTTTCTATGCATGATTTCCTTTGAAAGA
This sequence comes from Echinometra lucunter, assembly GCA_029962745.1. Taxonomy (NCBI): domain Eukaryota; kingdom Metazoa; phylum Echinodermata; class Echinoidea; order Camarodonta; family Echinometridae; genus Echinometra; species Echinometra lucunter. The sequence continues at coordinate 24,388,264 of CM057160.1, read as the reverse complement.
TTCGATATGACTTCCTAAGATATGGTTGAACTTTTAAAGATGTAACGATTTTGCAAATGATGTATTTTTCCTATATGATTCCTTCCTGAACGTGTACTGTCTTCTCATCCGAAGGACATCACCGTAGTCTACAACCGAGTCCAGAAATGTGGCAGTCGAGCCCTCGTCCAGGCTGTCAGGAACGTGGTCAAGAGGAACCAAATTCATGGTCCTGTTTCCATGGTTCCAGAAACTTTCAAGGTAAGATTATAGGTATGAGAACAAGGTCTACCATACTTTTCATTGCATTGGTGCATTCGGCACTGGGTGACGTTAGCATGCGCCCCTAGATTTTTTTTTACTGCTTTCACATCAAGGTACGGTCGCTGCGACCGTACCCAGCGACCGATCGGACGTGCTTTCACACCTCCGTCAAAATTTGGTCAGGCCCAGAGCGATCGGTCGCTGTATAGCTGACCTAGCCGGAAGCGGAAGTAGAGATAGTGCGTAGGCATGTATGGGGTGTCATTGCATTTCGATCGGTCGCTGAGTACGATGTGCTTTCACATCTAGCTTGCATCGGTCGCGATCGGTCGCTGAAGTACCTCACCGACCGTACTCAGCGACCGATGAAATGCTTTCACATTATGATTTCATCGGTCGCAGCGACCGTACCTTGGTGTGAAAGCAGTATTTGTTGTTGTTGAAATACATTGCCGCGTTCCCCCTGACTATTTTTTCCTTGCTGCCTTTAGAGTGGGATGAGCAGAGATGTCAACATTTTGTCAAGTTAGTTTTTCGGTACCGCTATGTCCAGAAAGAAGTACATGCATTATGAGTGCAGGAACAAGAGTATATCCTGCGTTATAACCATAGAACGGTCGGTAAAGTGACTGAAGTTTAGGGTAAACGGTATGGCTTGACACCTGCAGTATTTTCCCTTTAAAAAAAAAGAAAAAGACAGTACCAAAAAATAAAATAAAAAATTTAAAAGGGAACAATTGGCATCACTCGTCGATGTATGACCTTCTCCGAGAGTGGTCCGAGGCTGTACTTATCTTTGATAGTAATAAATATGCAGGTACTGCTGCAAAAGATAGTGGCAACTCCAGTATGCAGGGGGGGGGGGGGTTGGGGTTGGGGATGAGGGAGAAAGAGAAACTCGATGAAATAACAACGCAGTGTTTCAGCTTTTTGTCTCAATTGGCATATTTTCCATCGTCGAGAGCAACTGAAATACTGTTAATGTTTGAAGAAAAGACAAACACAGGGGCGGCGCTTTTACAGGGGGCCGAGGGGGCGAATGCCCCCCTATGATTTTCCAAGTGATAAAAAAAAAAGAAAAGAGGGGGAACAAAGAAAAAAAGAGGAGAAAAGGAAGAAAAAGAGGAGGAAGAAGAAAGAAGAGGGTGGGAAAAGAGAGACATGGGGCTTGCAACCGTAATACCCCTATTTGTTCATTCAAAACGTCAATAAATTCACCTATGGATCATCTTGCCCCCCGCCGCCCCCCCCCCATCAAAATACCCTGGCGCCGCCCCTGGACATACATTATATTTCAGAGAGGCATTTATTCCTGAATGACACCAATTTTAGTTATGGGATAGCTTCCACTTTGAGTTGCATATGGGTCTCACTAGTGAGCAGTGAATCAAAACTGCAAACGTATGGAATATCAAAGATAAAATTTTAAATTGAATTACGAATGTTACGGATCATGTTGAACGCAATCGAAATGTGCTGAGAAAGTTCAAAGTGATAATGTGCCCTATCGGCGGGATGCTGTATCATTTAGCAATGTGATTTCAAACTACATTTATAATCGAATATGGAAGGAGATTTCACAACGTGCATGTGACTGAACTACACCAAAATGAAGGAAAACAAACAGAAAATATGTATTTTGGGATAATGATTTATTAATGGAGTGACCGGATGACAAAAGGATCACAGCTCAAACAAATCAGTCTACCAACCAACCAACACAAACAATTTACCTAATGATTCAAACAATAAGTTTGATGACAAAGGACGACATACATGTATCTTAAGGTCAAACACGAACATTATAGACACACTTTTCTCCAAGAATGGCTCTTCCTTGGAGCTCGGATGCTTTTCAGAAAATATTACTATAACTTTAACACCACTCTTTTATTCAGCAGGGCCGGGTTCGGCATTTTTCAAAGGGGGTAGGGGGGGGGGGGTCGGCTTTTTCAGGTGTGTATTACCCGAATAAAAAAAAGGTCCATGGCATTTTCAGGTCTTTATTTGTGGTTTCAAAAGGGGGCCGGCCGACTCGCCACCCCCGGACCCGCCCCTGTTCAGGTGTACTATTATGTATAGTAATGTTAAAGAACACAAACTTAATTGGACTTACATTTGGCCATCGTCTTATGAAGAGATGCTATTTATTCAAGTCAATAATCGGTGAGAATCTTCCTGTCAATTATTATTTCAGATTTTCCAAAATTTGGATCGCATCCAAATCCTATTTTGTGCGGTGGATTTAAAATACATTAAAAAAAGGAACTCCAATTCTCCTGAGGACGGTGATAACATGCTTACCGAAATGTCGAGAGTGGGTAGTTCCTTTTCAGGACCACACTCATCTTTAAGAAAGAATACTTGGCGTACCGTCAAACTTCTATTCCATACGTTCTAACACCATCGAAACCTTCAAAGGATATGAAATTAGCGAACTTCTCAAAACTGTTAACCCTTTCTGGGATGAACACCAAGGAGAATTTCGTCCTGTGGTGTGCTTACTACCCTGAACACTGGAGTGGAGTCACGGACCAAACTAAGGCTAAACTCAGCGAAAATTCGAATAGCCGCTATCTGTATTTCCTGAAGCGCGAAATTCTGGGCGATGCAGTTGCGCGCGCCTGCCGAGAAAGGTATGAAGGCGAACGGATCTCGATCCTGGTAGCTTTCACGCTTAAAGCGGTCCGGTTTGAATTCCAAGTGGTCATCGCCCCAGACATCGGGGTTGTGGTGGAGTTGGTAGGTGAAGATGTTCAGCTCAGTTCCCGCCGGGACGGTAAGACCGTCCACAACCAAAGGTTCGGTTAGAAGGCGACCCGGAGATACAAAGGAGTACATGCGCTGACTTTCCTTGATGCATTGTACCAAATATGGGATATGATGGAGATCATCACTGCATTAAAAGAAATGAAAATAACCTCCTTTGAAATTTATGTATCTTCAAAATAATGAGGAGATAACCGGGCATGGTGGCTCAATTGATAGAGCGTCCGCCTCATGAAACGGGAGGTCGTGGTTCGATCCCCGGCCGAGTCATACCAAAGACTTACAAAAATGGGACCTTCTGCCTTCTAGCCAGGCGCTTGGCATATAAGAATGGAGAAGATCAGCTTATAGCTGAAGTGGCTACCCTGGGTAAATAAGAGTTATTATTGTTATTATTATAAATACTAAATCGAAAAATAAGTAGATTTGTGTGAGTTTCAGTGAAGAAGCATGAAAGCAAGATTTTTTTAAAAAAATAAAGCCTTTATTCATGTTTTCTCAATGCATGAATAGTATATAAACAAATTTACAAAAATGATCGATACATGATATGTCTGACAAACAATTAAGGTACAATAAAAAGAATAACAATATTCTAGAATTTAAATAAGCTGGACGTGCCTACATCTATCAAGAGGTAAATGAAACTTATCTTGTTGCATATAGATTCTTTCTTCGATTTCATACTTATATTTTCATTTCTATTGAAAGAATAGAAAGGATAAAAGATCCCAAACATCTTACTGAAAATAGTATTCATGATACAAGATAAAGAAATCAAATGAGGAATATTTTTCACCTGGGATGCCAAAGATAAAACCATTCAAATTTAACTTGATTTTACTTCTGAGCGGATATTTTTTGCATGAAAGCAAGATACCACAGTTATTTTCAAAAGGCAAGTGAAGAATGGAAAATTAAGAGAATTTTTAGCAAAAATCATTAACCCAGGCAGTTGTCATAAAAACTGACCTTCAAAGGTACTCATGCAACTCTATTCAGAATTCAAGCAACAGGGCCCCGTTTCATATAACTTTCAATAACAAGCTGCAGTAACTGTTATAAGCTACTGAAATCATTGCATCTGATTGGCTGAGAGCAAATTTGTCATAGATATGTGGCAGTTGTTACTGATAACAAGATTTATGAAACGGGGCCCTGCTTTTCGAATAACTTTTACCTGTGAACCTCAGGACTGGTACGATTCTCGAAGAGCTCATCAACTTCCTCCTGGACCCTTTTCTGGTATTCTGGGTGAGTTGCCAGTAGGTACAGTAACCAAGTGAGGGCGCTTGATGTCGTATCGATACCACCAAAGATGAACGTATTCACCTTCATTATTGGCAAAATAGAAATATGATTTATGATTATTTCTGTGAGCTTCATAAAATAGAGGTGTTGTCATTTCTTTAATTTCATATTATAATAACGAGATGGTTCGATAAATCGCACAGTAGTTTTAGTGGATAATTTTTTAAGACAAAAGAAAAAAAAAGTTTATCTTTGGTCACCTCCCAAGTCTTTGATGGCATGATTATGTGTTTTACCATGGGGCCTACTGTGTTTCCAAAATGTCGTACTTGCCTTTGCCTTTCTTTAAGTGTTGACACAAAGTCATGCAGAAATAGGAAATCACAAAATGAGATTTGTCCTTTTATCTTTTTCTGTTCTCCACCTTCCCCCTTTAGGGGCGTAGGGCACGTGCCCCATAGCTGCTCGTCTGTTAAGAGATTCAACTTACCTCGTTTTTTATTTCTTCATCGGTTAGTCCACCCTCAGAATCTTTTGCCAACATGAGTGTGTCTACGAAATCCATCCCTTTCGAAAATTCCTGCAGGCAAGAACACCGGAAATAAAATGTTTTCTTTTTGTTCCATTTAATATTCAGCACGAATACGTCAGTGTAAGTATATGCAATATATATTTTTTTTGAAAAATCAAAGGACACTCCCCGCAAAGGGAAGGGGGGGGGGGCGCTGATAATGAAGCATTAAGCGTTTGCAGATATCAACTTCTTTTTTGTGAAATGAAACTTATTTTAAGATGATTAATTTTGATTAGTGTTCAAAGTAGGCCCTCTCCAAGATGAGAATTACATTCTTTCAGAAATTTGGTCTTCCAAAACTCTCGAGGGTGGGGTGGGATAAGGGCTGTTGCGGCCCCAGTCCTTCGTCTTTTCGGCCTCTGGCAGGCAGACCATATTGGGTATGGTTCAAGATCCACAGACAATGGAGCTCAGAGTGTCATCGTGAACACTCATCTGTTAAAAATGAATATTTAATCACAGAGATATTTAAAGTAATTTCGCTCCAGTTTGTTTAACAAAAGATCAACAATATCCCCCACCATTTTGGATCCCGCCTTTTCATGCTGCCCGCGGCGATCCGCGATGACCTTCTTTTGCAGACGATGAATGGTATCGATCGCTTTCCTCCAGGGTGGGTAGTGCGAAGATCTCCGGAAGATGAATTCGAATATGAGATGCGGACTTAGGAACCTTTTAATTTGATTAGGGAAAAAAGTTTTTAGGAGGTGAGTTGGCATCGCTATTACCAATTAGTTAATTTGTGTATCTTCTAAACGTGTACAAAAGGTGACATTACATAAATTAAACACAATAGTGTCTTTAGAAAATCCAATTAGACGGAGGAAATCGAGATTTACTGCAATAGGAATATTTCGTAAGGGGTGCAAACTTCACCTGGACCTCAAAACTTTTAGTAGTGATTCTTCCCTTCTCTATATTATCCCTCCTCCTCCATAATGACGTTCAAATTTTGAAGAAAAAAAAAAATCAAGTGACAATTTTATGGACTTCTAAATGGGCAATATCGCGTCGGAAAAACAGTCGCCTTACTTCTGATTTATAGTAAAAACAATCATTTTGAAAGCCCTGATTTGGCTATCTTTGAATTAAAAAAGCTGAAACATTAAAGAATTCCTCAATCTTAGTCAGTGTTGGTATAATGCCTGTCTGATTTTAAAAGACATGTTTGAAGTTTTAAAATTGGTGCTTTTTCACTGGTAATTCCGTAATACCGAGGGGTTATTCTGCATATGATGAATGCAAGAATAAAATTGTTGGAATGAAAGAGCTCACATGAAACAATGGGCGTATTTACTGAGTATTAAATGGTGAGAAGGGTGGCAGAGCACAAAAGAGGCACAGAAAGTCTAAAAATATTGGTAACGGAATTACACCCTTACCGTGGAATTGCCCAAATATATTTTATTATTTGGCATAAGGCATAATGCAGACAGTAATGACTTCAAAAAAGCCATGTGTAAATCCACAGTAGCTTTTATTGTTCAGAATTTTTGGCATGATTTATATAACTGACAAAGCCATTGGTCAGAAATTCAACTCATTTCTGAAATGCTTTGGCGGCAAAAGGAAGCGAGTTAAAAATTATTTCTGATTACAAATTCCATGTTGGAGGGCCTGGTGAGAAACATATTTTCTTCAGTAAAAACTTCTTTGTTTGTAAACATGGACTCATTTTTTCTTTCATATTTGTCCATGTTCTAAATCACATAGCATATGCAGCAAAGGCATTTAGGAGCTCTTGCAGCGCAGTGTTTCTGCGCTCAATAAATGATTTATTATAATTTTTATTATTTGTAGCATTTGTACTCGTCACTTTCTACTTTTTGTCTATTATTAGGGCACCATGCTTCTCACTATGAACATGACAGACAAAGACAGCGGACAAAATAAACAACCCCTCATTCTACCCTTCACAATGGTTCTGGTAGTCAAAAGAACATCCCTTCACTGCTATTGTCTAAAATATGTGGAACAGGTGTCACATGCATATTCACCTGGAACTACATGATTAAACATAATAGCTGTGAAGGGATGTTCTTTTGACTACCAGAACCATTGTGAAGGGTAGAATGAGAGGTTGTTTATTTTGTCCGCTTTCTTTGTCCGCCATGTTCATAGTGTCCGTAATAATTTTAAGCTGGTGTAACCGTTTCATACCTTTTTGTGACGGTGTCTGTCAGGGTCTTGATAGCCTTCACGAATTCTGAGTCGCTCTCTTGGCTGCCAGACTCGTGCGAAAAGGCACACTGACAGATGACGTCACAGGAAAAAGCACTCATGGATTTATGGAGCTCGAGGGGCTCACCCGCCTTCGCTCTTTGTGACATCACCGATATTAGAGTGTCTGCAATCTAAAAAATGTAATATGAATTTCATCTCTTAAAGCCACGGCACATTATCCCGATGAGACCCGACTTTGGAAGAAATCGCGTTTTGCATGGAATATAAAATTCTGACAACAACAAAAATTTACATAAATGAGGTTCGGAATAATAAAGTGCATGAACGACTATACACCAAGGTACCTTTGTTTGAAAAAAAGGACCATTATTCATGATAAATTCAAATCTTGCAAGGCTTGAGTATATATACGAACTGTCCCCTTATTAAAGCCACCCTTTAGAAAATTACAGAATATCCCTTACAAAATTTGGAAATTATATTTTGTAAAACAGGTATTTTCAAAAACTTAATGAACTTTCAAGATTACCCGATTCATCTTGGGGACGTAACTCTTGAGAAGGTTGAAATGGAAGGTGTTCGTGATGAGCCTCCGATGTCTCTTCCACAGAGCGCCATCTGTTGTAGCAATATTTGGACCTAGCCATTCATCAAAAAGACGGTACAGAGAACTCTGCAACAAAAGAGAGATTAAAGAGAACTGGTAACACTGAGTAATGTTTGAAACAAAAAGGTTATCATATCTAATTAATGTTAGATATATAATAATCGATATGTGAAAGTATGAATCAAAAACGGGTATCCTTCACCGTGCTAACAATGAAGAAAACTATTGCAGGTTCGAAGCAATTTTGACACACAAATGAATGGCGAAAAATGTATGATAGAGATATTTTCATTTTTTGTTTTTAAAATCATTAGTATTTTCATGCTAAATGAAAACTACGGCTAATGAAGTCCACCAATAACGTTTTTGTATTGCCACAATGTTGTAATAAAATTATTTTTTAGACTAGAAACCATCGTGAGGATTACAGGCGCCATATAAAGACATCGAAATGTTCCTGGTTGCGGAAAAGGTGTGGTAAACTAATAATGTTTTGCCATTTTCTTTGCAAATCAGGGGCGGTGGAGCGTGTTTCAAAATGTGTGTGTGTGGGGGGGGGGGACCAGCGAAAAAGGGCACTTTGGAAAAAAAGGGGGCACCTACAAAAGCTGAACACAAGAAGGAAAATATAACCCTATATTCTATTTCACACACTTTTTAAGGGCATTTTGACATACTATTTTTATCTTTGTATGATAATAACGACTTTGCAATTGATACTGCTCTGTCTTACTTATTTTTCGAGCGAGCAAAAATACTAAGTATGCTTGCTGAAAGCCATGGTATTTGCAATATATTTAGAATGGCCTATAATGATAAAAGCTACCGCAAATTCATTTTATGGGTGTTCCTTAATTATCATCGTTATTCTTCAATCTACGCTGTATATAGTTTTCCTTCTTGTGACATAGCTATAACGTTTTCAATGCATTTGTGAGGTCTCATAGCGACCGATCATATATTTTGTTAGAGAAAATATTCAAAATGAATGGGGTTTTAAGACAATACCATCACGAATAGAAGAAGAGATAAGACTTTATGGCTACCACACACTACTTGAAATGCCTTGCGTGATAAGTAAGTGCAAGCTGGCGTACCGAGCGAGCTTTGCAAAGACAAAGTAAAAGAAATACCCCGATTGCTTCAATTTAGGGACACCGTTCCTTCCAATTAAAGTTGTGGGAGGCACTGTGCCCTCTTTGTTCCCTGCTCCTCTGCCTCGCATTGTGAAGACTCTCTGATAAATGAGGGCATGTATCAGATTTCAAATGGGGCACATTAATCAGAGGAGAAAAGCGGCACTCTGCAGAAGATGGATAGCACTATAAAAAGGACAAGAAGTAGTCAAAGGGGGCAATAATCACATTTTAAAAGGGACAATTCATTTGAAGTGTAAAAGATGCACTTCTCAGAAGGGAACAGAACGCTATAAAAAGGGAAATGGGAACTAATCAGGCATTAAAAATGGCTCACTTCTAAGTTTTAAGCAGGGTAACTTACCTGAAACGAAAAGGGGCACTTATAAAAAGAAGGCGAAAGGACACTTATTAACAAAGAAAATGGCCCCTTCTAAGATGAAAGGGGCACTGAACAGGTTTCAAAGGGGGCACTTTTCTTGGGCTAAAGGGGGCACTGTTCTTGGGCTAAAGGGGGTACTGTGCCCCCCGGGAGCGCCGCCTCTGTTGCAAATATCACTCCCGAAGTTTTGTCCTTTGTGCTCCTGGTAAGCACTACATGTAGAGCTTTTACCTTTCGTCCATTTTCAATATTATATTATGATCACAGAGAAGATATCACTCGACAGTTCAGTGAGAGTCTGGAAAGGAATTATAATGTGTGAACATGGCAAAATGACTCGAGATTTACACCTTGGACGTTCACAACGCATATCAAGTGGTCAGGCGCAGCCGACAAGTGCACTTACTAGCTGGAGGCCCACATGAAATGTATGTATGTGTAAGAAGTAGGAACCGTGCATTATATGACAGAGTATGCCGTATAATATGCATCAGTGAAAATGGCTTGAATATTTCATATTCTTTCAGAACTACCGTATCTCCAGTCCCCACAGAATTTAAAGCTAGCCTGTGGCCACCGTATTCTTCACCCCTTTTTGTTTATATCATTTTTTTTTGTTTTTTTTGTTTTTTTTTGTTTTTTTGATAAGCCATCGAAATTGTTTGGAAGCTGTAGCCTATAGTATATGACTTACTTTAACAGTCCCAACATTGCCGTTAAGCACATTCCTCACAGAGTCGGGATGGGTAAGGACGACTATTGGCTTCCATGCTGCCCAGAAGACATGGAGTCTTCTGTAGGTCTTGGCCATGTTTAGGTGCCACTCGAAGCCTGGAGTCAGTGGGCCAGGTTCTTGCAGGACGTTGCCGAAGAGCCAGTGGGGTGGTGCCCCTGGGAGAGTGCGCCGAATGTGAACTATCCGCTTGATCTCGGTCCATACTGCTATCATAAAGAGCAGAAACCGGTACCCAAGGAAGCCGAGCAACAAAGATAAACCCAAATACGTAACTGGACTAAGAACCTCGAATTCCATGTTACTTATTTAGACTCCGTTCACCACACAAGGCTGAGGGTACACTTTGTTCAAGTAAAAGCTCTAGATGTCGACTCCGGCTCGTAGGACAGTCTTTACGGGTCGTCTGAGATACATGTATGGGCCTAGACGAGAGACCTAAAAGGGAAGCGTACGATTATAAGATGGGAAAGGCAGTTCGGCCTTTCAAAGAGACCTCTCAAGCAGAACGTTAATCAATAAAGCCCCACGACGTAAGCTCTCTTTACATACATTTTCTTCAGGATATGGCCAGTGAAATGTTACATAATACTAGTATACAAATAAGTAAAGATAAGATGTTCTATAAATCTTTAATTATAAGACGAGGATTAAAGTCCAAGCTGGGGTAATGCACTCAAGATCAAAATATTACGTGGGGGGGGGGGGGGGGGGCTATAGACTTATGGCTGTCTGTAATCGAGCGTTTTGAGCCTTCTTTGACATGAAATAATAAGTTCCGCTTAACCCCAGTCCAGTGGTATTACAAACCCTTGATGAGGGAAAGTGTGGGAGGCATGCATGGAGTTCCGTTTTCCCTCGTTTGCCTCGAGTTTAAATTCAATATTTGGACAGGGTATCATTAACGCAAGCACACTCTATGTTACATCACCATTTAAAAGGACCGAGGAGTGACTACATTTTCAAAACGGTATGATTAACACTTTCAGCATTCTGGATTCAACAATATAAAGGCTGAATCTCCCATGTCAAAAATGTTAATCTACTACCATTTTGAAAATTTAATCACTCGGCGCTTTTAAATGGTGATTTAACATTTTAATTTTTTGGAGTGCACGATATACTGATTTACAGAGCGGGTGCAGCGTAGGGCTCTCAGGGTGATCTCATACCCTGATCAGCATCACTATGAGGAACTCCTGAGCAGGTTTGATATTCCCTCCCTTGCTACACGAAGAAATGACATAATTACCAACGTTGCCTAATCGATCCTTGTCTCCTCGTGACATCGTAATCTGCTTCCAGTTGAATGACGTCATCTCTCGGGAACTGAACTCCGAAATTTTCGCCACTTACACGTACATTCCTCTGGCAAAAACTGAACGCTATAAACATTCGAGTTTCCCGTCCCCACTTGTCAGACTAGTTAATGCTCAATTGTAGGCAGGGGCGGAGCCAGGGTATTTTGATGGGGGGGGGAGCAAGTTGACCCATGGGTGAGTTTATTTATGTTTTAAATGACAAAAAATATCGACGTATTATATATGTCACATGACCCAGCCATCTCCTTTTCCATACTGTTCTTTCTTTTTCTCCTCTTTTTTCTTCTTTTCCTTTTTTTTTTTTCTTCCTTTTCTCCTTTTTTTCTCTTTTGGTCACTTGAAAAATCATAGGGGGACGGTCGCCCCTGCCCCCCGGTAGCGCCGCCCCTGATTGTAGGTCGTCTATCTTAATCTATGCTGTACGTTCTTTTTCGAATATCGAGGGTTAAGTGTAACAAAAAGCTATCTGCATTTTTGGTAAAAATTAGATTTCCAAATCAAAATGATCCACAGTAGAGACCATATGCCTACAGCAAACTTTTCTGCAGCTGGGTATCGCCCAAAATAGATATGGCTATCTGCTTTAGACTGCAGGGTGTCAGTGCAACAAATCTTCATTTCAAGATTTATCAAAATTTCCAAAAATGAAGATAGCCCTTTGTTGCACTGAACCCTCGATATAATTTAAAGTTTGGGTTTTGCTTTGTTTGATTTGTAACGAAATTGAATTATTCGATAATTCAGTGCTTTGAGTATTTTGTAATGATACATGTGATTTCTCTCTTTTTAATCACTGCTCAAATTTAATGTTTTTTTTTCCATTTTCCCTTCGCGTCCTGACTAAGACGTTTATTACTGTCATTATCACAATCATTTTTTTTTTAAGTACAAATTGCAATGATTTGAATTGTGGTCAATGCTCTTTATTAATGTCAATTTTGTATACAGTCATTTTAATTATGTAAACATTGCAATTTTAGTCCGTGGATTACTTGCATTGTATTCTTACATTAATAAACCGAAAGTGAATTGAAATGCATTCACACGATCGTGTTTAGTTCGCATTATTTGAGGTCATAACATGACTTCCATCAAAGTGCCTTTTTTGGTTTAACCTGGTAAAAGGTGTCCTAGAAAAACTTAACATGACTATAAAAAAAGTCTCCTTGAATAAAAATTTCAAAAGACTCATATCTGTGGATGGCTTGCAGTATTGTTTTAAAATAACACCCAGAAGTCTCGCCATATTTTAAGTTTGAGTAAAAAAAAAAAATAACCAAAAAAAAAAACAAACCACTTCTGATTTTTTTTTTTAAATCAAGAGTTGACAATCGTTCTAGTATTTGCATCAGTTTTATCGAAATCGCGGACCGACTTAGTCTGTTGTAAATGATTTAATGAAAACAATAAAGAAAGCATGTTTTGTCTAAAACACTTCAAATCTTTCGTTGTCTTTGCCAACAGGACGAACTTCCTCTCTTGAAGCGGACTGTAGAAGGGGCCAGGACTAAGAGTAAGGCCTTCCTCGAAGGACATGTCCGATTCAATCAATTCAAAGAGTAAGAAATCGATTTCTTATTTCTGCCGGGGAGAATTCAACACTTGATTTTAGTTTATGTGTGTAAAGATGATCTGTGAACAAATCCCTTTTAACATTGCTAAATAAGAAATTACTAGGTCTCGTGAGCAGTTGGTCTCATACAAACAGGGACCAACATTCTTCAAAGTGAACATCCCATTAATCATTGCTACCTTCCGACAATTTACAATGACCAACAGTCAACAAGACCTTTAAAAACAAGAGCAAAGACAGTGGCGTATCTAGGGATTATGGCGCCCGGGGCAAACAATAAAGTTGCGCCCCCCTCCCATCCCCAAGTGCCCAAACCTGTTAATTTAATTGTACAATCGAGGGAGCGTAGCGACCAAGCGGCATTTTTTTCATTTTAACCGTACCAAACACAATTTCTTGCGTATACCCAGGAAATTTTGCAAATGACCATTGCGATTGAGCGGTGGAGAAGTTCGAAGTTTGTACGTTGACAAATGGTTTTCCATTCACTCCATTCTAAAACTGGGAGTTAAATAGACCGAAAACACTTGAGAAATAGGCCTAATCGAGGTATTCGGCTAGTCGACTGAAAGATTAGATACTTTGTAAATGTTGAATCTCTCAAATGCTTCACGCGCTTTATCCTTCTTTTTGGCGCAATATTGAGAGGGAGACAGGGGCGTCGCTAGAGGGGGGGGGGGGGGGGGGGGTGTGACACCCTCCATTAAAAATTCGTGTCGGCAAATTCGCGATCGCTGTCGGCAAAAAAGAGAGAGAGAGAGAGGGGGAGAGAAAGGAGAGGGAAGAGGAAGGAGGGAAAAAGAAAAAAGAAAGATGAGTAAGGTGCCCAAATAGAGTCATATTCGGCTTATTTGCTTGTGCATTTTGACGACGAAATAACACTGGTAACACGAAAGAGAGCCTATTTTTCCTCGCTCGCTGCGCTCGCTCGTATTATATTAAGATACAGGATGTTTTCGGAAAGCAAACACATTTGCCAAGTGAAATAAACAAATATATAATTTAGATATTTTGGGGCCCATCATGTATTTTGTTGAAGAATTATCACCTCTATACCATAAAAAAGAGTAAATATATTTTTCCTCGCTCGTTGCGCTTGCTCGTATAGTATTTAGATACAGGATGGTCTTTGAAAGCAAATAGATTAGGTAGGAGAGGTGACCAAATATATCACAATAGGTATCTTAAAGGCCCATCGTGTATTTTAATGAAGAACTTTCACTTCTACCATGAAAAGGAGTATTTTTCCTCGCTCGCTACGCTCGCTTGTACAATATTCAGATACAAGATGGATTTGGGAAAGCAAACGAATTCGGCAAGCGAGGCCCATCATGTACTTTGATGAAGAGTTATCACCTACCATAAAAAGAATATATATATTTTTCCTCGCTCGCTGCGCTCGCTCGTATGATATTTAGATACAGGATGGTCTTTGAAAGCAAATAAATTAGGTAAGAGAGGTGACCAAAATATCAAAATAGATATCTTAAAGGCCCAATCATGTATTTTGATGAAGAACTTTCACTTCTACCATGAAAAGGATTATATGATAAGGAGTATATAGATTTTTTCCTCGCTCGCTGTGCTCGCTCGTATAATATTACGATTTAGGGTGGTCTTTGAAAGCGAATGAATCATGTGAGAGAGGTGACCAAATATAGAATTTAGATATCTTTAAGCCCATCATGTAGTTTGATGAAGAACTATCACTTCTACGAAAGAGAGTATATTTTTCCTCGCTCGCTGCGCTCGCTCGTATTATATTCAGATAGAGAATGTTTTCGGAAAGCTAACAAATTCAGCAAGTGAGGTGAACAAATATAATTTAGAAGGAAAATATAATAGAGGCACACAATTGAACATGCCTCGTGGGCTTTATACAGTTGAATTTGTCGACGTTGGTCGTCGGCAATCGGAGGCATAATTTGTTGGCAATCTGGCCTCTACACCCCCCATTAAAAAAAGTCTAGCGACACCCCTGGAGGGAGATGAAACTTCCATTATAGCGAGCAAAGCAAATTAACGACAGTTACATCTTTGTATTCCAAATTCTGAACCCTCTAAAAACCTATTTAAGAACTGTGCGGGGGAGCGAAATTACGAGATCCTGAAAGAAACTTATTATGCCAGGGAGCAGAGCGACCGAGCTTTAGAAATTTTTCGCATTCTTGACCCTCAAACTGTATTTCTAGTGCATTTACCCTGCCGATGGGGGGGGGGGGGGGTATTGGAAGTTGAAATTTCTTTTAAATGTTAAACTCTGCAAATGCTGTTTTATGCAACGACAAATACATCTTTATTTTTCAAATTTGGAATCCTTAAATAAAACTCTTTATAAGAACTATATACTAGGGGCGCGAAATTACGAGATCCTGAAAGAAAATAATTATGCGAGGGAGCAAAGCGACCGAGCCTAATATATATATTTTTAATTTGCATTTTAGACCGTCAAAATGCGGTATTTGTACTGCACTTACACTGCCGATGGGGCGCATAATCCTTAAGGATTATGTTTTTCCCCATTGTCCCCCTTTTTTTTTTCTATCTCTCGCGTTTTTTGCGCACCCTCAAAGTGCCGCCTGGGGCACTTGCCCCCTGCACCCCCTAGATACGCCACTGAGCAAAAAATATAGGTTTCGTAAGCTGTTGGTCTTGTAGGCGTTAGCTGCTTCTGTATCTGTTTCAAACAATGAATTCTAAATCACTCTTAGAAAAAAATGATGCTGATTAGAAACTTTCTTGTCCCACATTTAGAACTTTGGAAGGTTCTCCAAAGAAACATTATAGGGTTCTAAAGGGGCCTTTAGAACCATTAGTAGTTGTACATGGAACCTTTGGGATTCTTGAAAATATAAAGAACCCTTCACCCCTTTTCTGTAGGGTTCTAAATACAGGACAAAAAATAGTACATTTTTCTAAGAGTGTTAGGTATCATATTTTTGGGCTACGTCACTGCAGGGAGAGTGTGTACTACATCAACATGATTCGAGACCCGCTTAGTCGGTTGGTGTCCAGCTACTATTTCAACCGCTATGGCGACGGGTTTCTAACTCCTAAGCAACTCGATGATCTCCGGAAGAGAACCAAACCAGAGGTCATTGATGAGGTCAGCTTGATTCACAGTGATTCTCTTTTTAAAATAAACTTTAAAACATCATATAGAGGACAGCATAAATGACTGCAGTAGTAAGTGTAAAATGTAACGGATGAACAGCCCGGATTAGGGCTAGAAATTTTAGCAAAAGATTTCGATCACCCCCCCCCCCCCCCCACACACACACACACACACACACACACTCCTCGAAACGGATTTACGCCGGTGAAGTTGATATCACATGATGTATCTTTTCGTGCAAGACAGGCCATGTAGACCATATTTAGTAGGTTTCTATGCCTATTTTACTGTTTGCCAGCAAAACTACATCTGAGCTTTACATTAATCTACATTTGCCACACTCGATCCAGGTGAATTACAAGTGAGTACCTGGGCACCGTTTCATGAAAGTTGTCAGCACTGACAGCTCTGACAATTACCATAGTAACAGTCAGTAACCAGTGCATCTCAGCCAATCAAAACCAATGATTTTCCTGAAATTGTCAGAGAATGACAACTTGTCAGTGCTGCCAACTTTCATGAAACGGTGCTCTGGTAGGATTTTTCCCCCTTGAATAAATCCACAGAGTGCATGGTTGCCGGAGCTATATAGCTCGGGTAAAAATATCCAAAATCTAGGACCTTTGGAAACGCATAGAGACGTTAGATCAGGGTGTGGTATGCACTATGAAAGAACGGAATCATTGAAAGGGCCATTGAGGTAACAAATTAACAACACTGAGTGATATTCACTGAAATATACCGAATAAAAAGGAATTCCAAACATGAAAGTAATTATACATGATTTATATCCGAGTATCCGTCAAACTTTTTGCGCAAATCTATGCCTACCTCCTTTCTCAATTTGTTGTATGACTGAAAAAAAAACTATAATTTCTAATATTCATTACTTTTTTCTTTAGACCTTTGATGAATGCGTCATCAACGGTAGATTATCATGTACTGGACCAAAAGTTTTAAGTCACGTGATGGGGTTTTTCTGTGGTTACCACCCAAACTGCAGGTAAGTTCTCACAGTGGAATGTTGATTTCTCATTGAAAATGCAATTTCTTTTCTTCGTATCCCTGTATGGCAGATTATCAATATTACTATAGAAAATGTATGAAATAATTACTCTTGAAACACTTTAATGTAACTTCATGTAGCTTTAAACTTTGGACCAAATTTTGGTGAATTTTTATGTTTAGTCCAATACCGATACCTGTGTGCAGCAACTTTCACTGTGGGTTATTTGCAACAAGATTGGGCTTATTTGTGGACATTTGTTATGATTCTTCTTGCGCCCAGAAACATTCGTATTAAGCCCTATGTAAATGTTACATTATTGTTATTATTGTTATTATTAGTAGTAGTAATAGTAGTAATATTATAACATGATAACCTTCCATAGGGCGAATCCACTGAATGGGTTTATTTCGTCACAATAGGGCAGGAGAGTAGAGGCGAATCGAGCGTGCGTTAAGGCGAATCCGAGCAATAGGTGGAGACAAAAGGATTCGCCGTAACGCCGCAATAAGAGTTATTATTATGATTATGATGATGATGATGATGATGATGATGATGATGATGATTATTATTATGATTGTTATTATCATCATTATTATTTTTTATCATTATCATTTTCCAAACCTCAGAATTTACACTTAAATATATAATTAGTACATAAATATTTCCCATTTTCCAGGCAATATCGCTAGTATTAATACTGGACAAGACAGGGCCCCGTTTCATAAAACTTGTTATCAGTAACAATTGCCACATTTCTATGACAAATTTGCTCTCAGCCAATCCGATGCAAGGATTTCAGTAGCTTATAACAGGTATTGCACCTTGTTATTGATACCAAGTTTCATGAAATGTGGTCACGTAAATTTACATCATGCATCACTTGTTTTCTTCAATTTTAAAGGACACCAACGCAGTGGACATTAGAAGAAGCAAAGCGGAATCTCGATTACTACACCGTAGTCGGTATCGTCGAAGAATATGACTCATCCGTGATGGCGTTTGAGTTTCTTTTCCCGGGGATGTTCAAAGGTTTAGCGAAGAGATACAATCGTCTACGTACTGAAACAAGTAAGAGGCAACTGATAATAGTTCTTTGTGAAAGTTTTAGTTAATATTGAGAAATTACCAAACAAGGTGGTAATTATATCCAAACAACTTTGGGGCAGTCATTTCCCAAATTTACCTACCGATAATTATTTCATAATTTCAGTGCATTGGTGATCGTCATCATGCAAAAATTACTAAAACTGAATTTCTAAAGAATTTTAGGAATCCCCTAACTAAAAAAAGGAAAAGAATAACAACTGATTTTTCTTTATGAATTCCTTTGTTTTATCTGTAGATTTCCAGGCAAAGGCTCACGCGTACCGGCATGTCCCACCGTCTCCTAAAATCACAAAATACATGAAGACCAAGCTGAAACTAGAATATGAATTCTACGAGTACGCAAAAGCGAGATTCACCATGCTCGTGGACGAGCTGCATCTTAGAGACAATGACGTGAGATGACGACAGTGAAGATGGTTTGGGAGGCTTACTTCGAACCATGGGGTAATCCCATATACGTCATGTCCACTGATTCTTTTCATACAGATCAGTGGTCACGCCGTTACGTCACTACCTTTCGTGCATGAAATGCCCTAAACTTCCCGAAAGGCAGGGTGTAAGATAAGTTGCAATACAGGGCCTGATCGGTTTGTCACGGACGAACACTTGACAAATTTTGAAAGTTTTAAGGCCTGTAAAAAAATTGTAATAAGATGTGTTCAGCTTTTTATGTTTCATGACTGTAAAGGGCATCACTGAAGGAGTTGAGTTTCGATACAGATTTGATTCCCCTTGTTGTCTACTTTACTTTAACTAAAACCCATAACACGATGAATGTCAGGAAAGGACAAAAATGGCACACTAAACCAATCAGGCTTTACACACCTTTTATATATATGAAGTCTGGCGTCCAGTATCCCGACTCTTTCTGAAGAAAAAATACTCGACACTTCATAGCAGACTAGCAGGGGGTATATTTCACAAACTCTACACACTAAGAATAAAAGGTTCAAATTTGCATCCTTCAAATGCAACACTGGGAGCTGTTTTATGGGTACAACTTTGCAACCAAAGAAGCATTATACACCAATAAGGGTGCAGTGAGCTACAATTTGCACCCTTAAGGGTACAGAGTTGTACCCTTAAGGGAAGGTGCAAATTTGCACACTTTTAAATGCAAAAATGTCTGCACCCTTAAAAGGTGCATTTCCGGGTGCAAACAAACACAAAAAGGTGCAATTTTGCACCTTTTTCATGTAGAGTGTAAGATTGGGTGCAAAATTGAACCTTTTATTCTAAGTGCCTTGCCCTTCTGGTAATGAGGGCCTATCATTCATGAAAGGTCATGTTACGCGATGACGCGTCGTGACATGAACGTGATCATCGAATGGTTCGAAGACAGCCGTTTGGGACGGTTAAGATTTGTAACAATTTCCTTTGATCTGTTTTGTGACTTGTTTGGAAATACTGAAATAATGAAATAATACGCACAAAGACTACTCTCGAAGAAAAATGCCTTATACCAATTTGAAAACTGCTGGCTGGGACTGAACCTTCTCACCATTGTTTGATTACCTGAAAACAGTAAATGTATTGTAAACCGTACTGTAAAATCATATCTCGCCAAGGTCACTACATAGTTTACATGCATGTTACTAAAAACAAGTGTACTGTTGCAGTCTTCTTCTTCTACTACTTCTTCTGCTTTTCTCTTTACTCTAAACTCTCTCCCCTCCGCTCTCTTGTCTTGTTTTGTCACTCTCTTTAAAAATGTTAAATATTCAACACACTAAGAAAAAAATGTTCAATTTTTCAACACTGGCAGCACATTTTTGGGTGCCATATTGCACCAAAATGCACCCTTTTGTACTTGTTTGCACCCGGAAATGCCCGTCTGCACCGTTACAGGTGCAACTTTGCACCTTTTTTTCTTAGTGTGAATATTTGTGCTAATTTGTTCAGGCCAGCCCGTCACAAGCAGTCGCTTTCAGGGACCTCGCCTTCTTCCTTGATTTATGTTATTGTAAGATACTGTGTTACGATGTATAAACTGTACACAATTGGAAAAATGATTAACTCCTGCAAATCAAGTGGAAGAAAACAAATGTTTCTTTGAATTGAATTGAATTGAAAAAAGTTTATTGGGAAGATATGCCTCTTTCTTGCGATGCATCATTATGCTGACACATGCAGGATTGCGTCAAGACTGGCATGGTCTTTGACGTCCAATAGGATGGTGAAATCGTAACAATGGGAAGAGGCAAGAAGAAGTTCAAGCATGATACAGAAAACTTTCATCGATTGGAGTAATCATAAAATTATAGTTTAAGCTTCTACCAACCTTGAATTTTTGTTGACTTGAGAAAGTCCACAGGAGTGGACGAAAGCTTGCCTACAAAATTTTAGGTTGGTTGACATGGTAAATAAGCTAAACTTCAATTGTCAGTTCAAGCATTTAATCAATAACTGAAATACGAGCAAGGTGACTGATCGCTTGGCTTGAGAAAGTCCACAGGAGTGGACAAAAGCTTGCCCACAAAATTTAAGGTTGGTAGAAGCTTAAACTACAATTGTAAGTTCAAGCATTTAATTGATAACTGAAATATGAACTTTGCCTTCAACGACGAGATAATATAGTACGAGTAAGAATACAGTTATTGAAATGACACTCCTTATGTTATACAACAGGCTCGAGTTTATATGATATTAAAATGACATCATGATGACGATCTTGACGGAGTTTACTGCCTATATAGTGTGTGAGAAAATATGTAGCAAACTGGTACAATAAGTGAAAAGGGCTGGCAACATCTAAACGGTATAGGACCTACAAAGTCTCATCATCCAGAATGATCATAATAATGGGTGGACAAACCTCCCGACAAACCTATGCGTATAGGACCTGAACGTCATGAACTTCAGAAGGCATTTGAACGTGTGTATAAGAAACTCATGGATTCCACATGGAGTTGACAAGAATACGAGAGGTTGAGATGCAAGGTTCGAGGAAGTCTCTACAAGTCATGTACAGAAGAGACAATATACTCCTTTTTAGTCATATCAGGGATTATTTCGGTTTGATTTGTTTGATTTGTTTAATAAAACAAAAGTACATGTATAGAAGAGAAAATTATTCTTGTTTGGGAGTTACATTACGGATCATTTCATTCCTAGTATCCGTGCTCAACTTTGCGGATTTGTGAATCCCACGTAATTCAACCTCTATAATCCAGTGGTTTCCAGTGGCGGATCCAATTAGTGGAACGGGATCGCGCCCTTGCTTATAGTTTTCAGAGAGCCAAATTGCCGCGGTGCAATCTTACTTAAAACGGCGGCGCCACTTGAAGAAAATAATAGTCGATGGCGTACTCTGCCCACTGATCTCTAGGTTGGAGATCAGCGTCGCTGCTCGACTGATAAGCGCTCGCTGCTCAGATTTAAATCGCGCCCCCACCATACTATTGCATACACTGGATCCGTGAATGGACCCACTGAACTAGAAGTGAATGGATCCCACTCATCGATCTCGACCGTGGTAGAGATCGATGATCCCACTGTGATTTCGATGTGAAACTTAGATCTCGATTTCGAGAGCTGGCGTCCAAGGAATAAAGAGCTGGTCAGACTCAACGATAATGAAAACGAAAAGCACATCGTCACTTTTGTCACAGAACGCGATACATGTATTTCAATTTATTCATTAAATCAGCCCAAATAAAGAGGTAGTTACCACGGCGTATAGAGTGACTGATCTGTTTTATCATGCCGCACTATCCCGCACCATGCGGGTAAGCACTATATAGGCACCAATCCTGCAGACGCAAGCTCATAAATATTCTTAAATATTCATAGGATTAGGATTAGGATTAGGATTAGGGTTAGGATTAGGGTTAGGGTTAGGGTTAGGGTTAGGGTTAGGGTTATGGTTAGGGTTAGGATTAGGGTTAGGGTTTCAGCTTGCGTCTGCAGGATTGGTACCTATATAGTGCTTACCCACTATGCGATATGACACCAAACCGTTGTTGGTAACATCGTGTTAGTCTTGATTGCAGACTGACATGGTTTTCCCCACCAACATGAACAATAAATTGCATTTTCCCACAGACTACTTTTAGTCTTTTAGTCTTCTTTCAATTTAAGAATTGGCCCAACCGATCTTATACACCACTAAACAATTTCAGTCATTTTTAATAAATCAGCAAATATGCGCACCAAAGCATTTAAGGAAGTGCATCTAGTGACCGCACGCAGATATACATCGAATGAAATATTTCATAAACAATAACGAAAATTCTACAAAGAAGCCACAGCAAAACAGTTTAATGCATACGGAAACTGGCATGACCAACATGGTGACATCTGAAGATAAAGCTAAACTAATATATCTTTTGATCCATCAAAACAAAATATGGAACATATAGTACCTAATCAAGAACAAGACGATGTGCATGCAAAACCCATAATAACAGCTTTGATAACTCACCGAACCGTTGATGAAAAATATGTAATATTCACATAAATAAATGATTCAGAATTAAGCTCCTCATTTCCACCATACCCCGCAATCATACCAAAGTCTCGAGCGGAAATCGTATAATTCAAATTTCAAAATCATCAGCAGTTGCAAATATTCTAGGGAGAACTAATTACATCATTATATTATAAAATATTGTAACAATAGTAATAACAGTAATAATAATAATCATTATCATCATCATCATCATCATCATCATCGTCATTATCATCATCATGATAATCATAATGATAAAAATAATCATAACAACAATAACAATGACAGTAATTACAATAGAAATGATAATAACAATGATAAAGATGATATTGATGAATATACATTTACACAGCACAAACTAGGAAGTCGATACAACGTCAACAACAATACACTTCCAAGCTTACAAATCCTCCAAATTGATGGAAAAAATGAATAAAAATCACAATTATAAATGATAATGATAATAATATGATAATACTGGATATTCATATAGCGCACATATCCACCTAATAAGGTGCTCAAGGCGCTCTCAATATTACCCCGGCTAAGCTAGGCTACCAGTTTCGGCGCTCAGTTTTCAAGAATTCCTTCCTGCCGGTACCCATTTACACCTGGGTCGAGTGTGGCAAATGTAGATTAGTGTCTTACCAAAGGACATTAGTGTTGCGGCACGGATTCGAACCCCGTACCTTGTGGTTCAAAGCCCGGAGACTTATCCACTGGACCACAACACCTCTAATGATGATTATAGCTGAGGAAAAAAATAACGTTAAGAGAAGGAATTCGCCGAATATATTAGGTTACAATTTTACTTTCCTTGGACGAATCCCTAGAAGTATTTCATCCTGTGGTGTGCTAACAACCCTGAACACTGGAGTGGAGTCACGGACCAAACTAAGACTGAACTTGGCGAAAATGCGAATCGCCGCTATCTGCATCTCCTGAAGCGCGAATTGCTGCGCGATGCAATTGCGCGCTCCTGCCGAAAAAAGGGATGAAAGCGAACGGGTCTCGGCCATCGACGCTCTCGCGGTCGAATCGGCTTGGTCGGAATTCCATATGGTCATCGCCCCAGACATCAGGGTTGTGGTGGAGTTGGTAAGTGAAGATGGTGAGCTCGGTTCCTGCTGGGATGGTGAATCCGTCGACCACGAGGGGTTCGGTTAGCAGACGGCCTGGGGATACGAAGGAGTACATGCGCTGGCTTTCCTTGATGCACTGCATCAGAAACGGGGGTACTACGAAGATCGTCACTGCAAAAAGAAGCACATTAATTTGTACGGTAGAGGATTGTTCCTGTTCTTGCAGTTATCTTCGAATGTGACGTCAGAGAAATGAATATGTATCAGTAATAGATGTGATACTTTAACTGTTTCTGACGAAATAAACGCCATTGTTATCAACTTGAACTATATCAGTAAATCAGGTCAACTGGACTTACTTGTGTTTTCGAGTTGCGACGTTTCACGTCCTCTCCAGGACGCTTCATCAGGCCGACTGGTCTTTGGCGGCAATTGGTTATTGACCCGTGACAGGGTCGGGGAATTTCGGAATTCGGTTGTGTCGCCTGCGACACAACCTAGCGGGAGCCTACAATTCGTCAGTTCGGAAGATTCCTCGGCGCTTTCCGAAATTCCCCGACCCTGTCACGGGTCAATAACCAATTGCCGCCAAAGACCATTCGGCCTGATGAAGCGTCCTGGAGAGGACGTGAAACGTCGCAACTCGAAAACACAAGTAAGTCCAGTTGACCAGATTTATAGTTCATGATCTACTTTACCTGGATGATTGAGAATATTCACAAACATTGTTATCAACTGTTACAGCAAAAGTGCACATGGCGAGAGCGGGATTCGATCTTGGGATCTTTAGATAGTAGACCGACGTGCATCCCAGTGAGCTGCGAGAGCGATCGACACCGAGATGGGTTCTCTAAGAAATTTATACCTGAAATTCATACGTACATGCTTATACATATTCATTTCTATGACGTCAAATTGAAAGGTAACTGCGAGAGGCAATAACTATCCTCTACCAATTTGTACAAAACTCCATACAGTCTTACCAGGGAGATGTACGAGACCTCATATATTTGAGAATGACATTGTTTTATTTCCATTTTATTGTTAACACATTCAAGCAAGTACAAAGTCTAAAGGAATTTGAAATAACATCATACCATATGTATTTGATATTTGCAGAGTTGACGTCAAAATTATTAGAACGATGAAACGGAGGGACTTGGACGAATACATTTAACTTAGACGTTTTGTTGTTTCCATATACAGTATGTGCTCTTTAAAGCGAAAAAAAACCCCCCAACAACAATGAAATGAAATCTACGGTCGATAAATTTAAACAACTCATTCTATGTTGTTGAGCAACTACAATATGTCTTTGCTCGAAGTCTGTACACAGATAACCGCAATTACGCTTGCACGATTTTACGTTAAAAAGAAAAAACAGGAGTGTAAAACAATTCAAAAGATCATGAACAAGTTGAAAAGGGAATTGATATCACTTTATTTGCTAGGTTCGTTTGGTCTGAATTAAAGGTTTTACTTCATATTAGATTTACTTGCAGGCTGTCCATAAATTCAACTGAAAGTTGACAATTCTCGAATAGAGTGTGCACATAATGTCACATAATCAGGTCTGTAAGTAGACGTGACAAGTTTTCTCACTTTTCCATTTCAGATTGCACCCTTTGAATCTTTACATGGAGATTGCCCTATAATACGTTTCAATAGCACTCACCTCCACTACACGAGGTGCTCATAGCTTTCCAGGAATGCGTTCCTGTGGATACCCATTCAACCACCTGGAGTGGAGAGTGGCAAATGTAGAATAATGTCTTGCCAAAAGACACTGGTGCCATGCGGGTACTGCATGCGGGTACTGTAGCATCGAGGATCAGCGTTACATATAGGCATGCTGCATGAAGCATTTCGTCTTGCACTCATCAAAGACAACTATGAAAATGAGTACTAGACGCGGAAATCGGAATACTCGACGCTGAAGGAAATTTTTGCTTTTACTCAAACCTCGGATTTGCAGACCAATAACAATCAATAACAATGCAGTATAAGTCAGGTCTCACTGCTCAGAATATGCAAACCATCTGAGCACTTAATGTTTTGTACCATCTGAGCACTTTGTGTTTTGTAATATGATGACGTTTTTACCTGAAAACATCAGGACTCTGACGATCTTCAAAGAGTTCATCCACTTCCTCCTGGACCTTTCTCTGGTATTCTGGGTGTGTAGCTAGCAAGTACAATAGCCACGTGAGGGCGCTAGACGTCGTATCAACTCCGCCAAAGATGAAACTATTTATCTTTTTAAGATACAAAAACAAGTCAATGCTGTGTTTGAAGTCACTTGCACTTGTTATCGTCTACATGTATTCAGTGGTTAAAAAAGGGAGGGGTCTTACAGAAAAGTCCTCAATGAAAATGAAGAATAACAATTTTTTAAAGGGGGGGTCCTATCGGCTCGATAGACTAAATTGACTTGAAGAAAATTTGATGCGATGGCAATGTTGAAGAGATTAAAAAAAAACAATAATGGAACACACACCAAAAAAACAAACAAAAAAAAAAACACCAACTTTTTTTTTTTTTTGGGGGGGGGGGGGGAAGCCAACAAACCCCTTCCAGTGTGTTGGCATATGTTGGTGTAATCATTTAAAGTGTCAAACTATAAAGAGAACAAAACGTCGGGCCAAGAGCCGAAGTTCACGTCCTTCCGGTCCGGACTTCCAACTTCCGATGAAATATCTATCCAGTAAAATTACATTGAAACATTAATGTAACTAGCACCAGGTACAGACTACTAGCAGTAGGTCTGCAGTGACAAAAATATGAAGCAAGGTAGCGTACTGATATTATTATCAACATACTTTTAATGTACAAATCATTTAAGTATGAATGTAAAGACAGGGACAGAGCAGATTTTAAATTACTGCTGCCATCTCATATGACTTGAAAGACAATAATGTTTTGGTGAGATTACTATTTAAAAGAATCAGATGTGGGATTTTTATGATCGCGTATTTTGCAATTAAAAAAATAAAGAGAAGGAAAGAAAAGAACCCAAACACAAGAAGAATGTGGTTGTAGAGAAATGCTTCGTTCTCCCTCTATCATGTCTATTTATATAAGTTTATATAGTAGAGCAGAAGGTGAATTGTCACTCGGTCTACTCCCACTTCGTCCAATGCCCTTTTGGTCAGTCTTGAACTGAGTAGACGAAGTGGCAATTAGACCATTTGACCATTAGACAAAATGACAATTAGCCCAAGTGGGTATTAGAACAAGTGATGATTGGACCAAACGGCAATTAGAAAATAGTAGACCAAATGGGTTTAGCCATGGTGGTGTCAGACGGTCTGGCAATTGGACCAACTGGTAGTAGACCTAGTGGCTATAAACCGAGCAGAATGATGTACCTCGTCTCTTATTTCTTCATCAGTAAGTCCTCCCTCTGCATCCGTTGCCAACATGAGGGTGTCCAAGAAATCCATCCCTTTTGAAAATTCCTGCATTAAAAATGTAGCAAATAAATCTTTTTATCCAAAAAACCCAAAAAAAACAATAAAGCACATCTGCTAGCACACCCCCCACTCACACCCCCAACACACACGCACAAAATACCATCCTCTCTCTCATTTTTAAAATCTCAAATCAACACACACACACACACACACTGTCATACCCCACCTTCTCCACATATCCTTATTATCCAGGTTTTTATAATGTTGTTCAGAATGTGTTGCATGTGTTGCGCTTCCAAGAGCAACCTCACAAATAACGAGTGACAAATAATTGCCCCAAATTGTGGTTTCTTTAATTTTCCATTAATTGTCAGAAATCTAGGCCCCGTTTCATAAAACGAATAAGAAGTTGTGCAATAACTGTTAAGCTACTGAAATCCTTACATCTGGTTGGTTGGGCTGAGAGCAAATTTGTCGAAGAAATGTGGCAGTTGTTGCTGATAACAAGTTTTATGAACGGGCTGAAGCGTTACACTGACCGGCTTGCCCTCGTTCAAGAAAGCTGGCCACAGTACAACCTTCATGCTTACCGTACACCCAGTCTGTTTGTGCTGTTCTCTACGAGCAGAGATAAGCTTCTCTTGAAGTGCATGAAGGACGTCGATCTCTCTTCTCCATTTCTTGTACAGGAAAGACCTTCTGAATATGAATTCGTACATCAGATGTGGACTCACAGACCTACCTCATGAAAATAAAGAAAGAAAGAAAGAAAGAAGTTTGTCACTAGCAGAATGAATGTCATTATCAAACACAAAACTTCACTTAATCAGCTTAAAGTGTAGGCCAACCAATCAACAAAAGACATTTTGCGTTGGATGTTCGGGGTTCAGTGGTACTGTAATGAACTTCAAAATTATTTCTTCTAATAAAAAATATGATGATGATCATCATTATCACCCTCACCACCAACATGACCCCCCCCCCCCCCCACACACACACACACACACCTCGCCAAATTTTCTGGGTCAGTAGCCAAGGGGTTTAAACTCTTGGCTACTTGAACCGGGTGGCCCCCGTATTAAGTCTATGGGAATCAGAGAATTTATAGTGTTCAATGAGTTGGTTTCACTCCATGGAGCCTAGGTACTAATCAAATGAGTCTTACACTTATTTGTTTTCGATATAATTCCCCAACCCCCTCCCCCTCCCCCTTAAAAGAAAATAAATGTGCAGTTCACGGGCATCCACCTTTGATGTACAGTTTGCCATAATTATTCTACAACACAGACTTGTGCTTCTGCAACGTATACCTCTTTGTGACGATGTCTGACAAGGTTGCTACAGATTTCATGTAGCCCGACTCACTCTCCTGGCAGCCCGACTCGTATGAAAAGGCGCACTGCAAGATGACGTCACTGGAAAAAGCGCTTGTGGTTTTGTGGAGCTCGAGGGAATCACCCGCCTCCGCTCTTTGTGATATCACTGAGATTAGCGTGTCTGCAATCTGTGAATCAAGTTATATGTACAACATATTGAATTCTGCATAATTTAATTCCCCATCGATACTTCAATTAGCTCATCCGGTCCGAATGGGCGAGATGAGCTTGTACCGTGGGATGGCGTCCGTCGTCCGTCGTCCGTCATGTTTTGTCATGTTTTCCACACCCAAGTATTTTCAAGTCAAGTCTGAAAAGATAACCTTTACACGCACCCAAGCTGTTGTAAAAGTATATCCCTTTTTCCTGATTTTTGCAATTTTGATACCCTTTTAATTCACTGTACGCGCGTACATCGCCCGTCCGTGAAAAGCAACCCTTTTAACGCGTTTTTGTGTACGAGCATGGTGTCCAACTTGTAATGGCAGTGCCCCCCCCCCCCCCCGGGTCCGTCCATAATTTAAAAATTCTCCTTTTTTGTCATTTCTCACCGATTTCAATTCTGTGGTTTTTTTTATTGTAAAATTCATTAAATATGCTAATTTATGCAAGTTTATTCAACATTTTAAAAATGCTTCTTCTCCTTCATTTGTTGACCGATTTTGATTGTTATTGTTTCATCTGGTAGAGCATAAGGTACACAAAACTTCTACACAGAACGAAGAGGTGTATCTAGAGAGGGACTCGAGTCCCGGGCACAACTTCTAGGGGCTCCAAAAAACAAAAAACAAAAAACAAAAAGCAAAGGCAAAAGAAAAAATCCTAACTAAACAAAGAAAGACCCCAAATTTCAGTATAAAAGAATATTTTCACTGGCGTCACAAGTTGGAAGGGGTGCGGTTTTAGCGCTTGCCTCGGGTGCCGTTTTCCCTAGATAAGCCCTAGCTATCTGAACGAGCCGTTAGGTAAACCTGTCACAACTCTTTATTGCATTTGTAGGCTATACTATCTGACCTACATCATGTACATGTGCATCAAAAACCGGCAGATTAATTCAACGGTAAAATTACTGAGCGTAAACTTTTTATTGCTACGATATTCGGCTTATTTGCTTGTGTATTTTGACGACGAAATAACACTGGTACCACGAAAGAGAGTGTATATTTTTCCTCACTCGCTGCGCTCGTTCGTAATATATTTAGATACAGGATGTTTTCGGAAAGCAAACACATTCTGCAAGTGAGGTGAACAAAAAGATAATTCAGATATCTTTAGGCCCATCATGTATTTTGATGAAGAATAATATCACTTCTACCATGAAAAGGAGTATAATATTCAGATAGGGCTACAAGATGGATTTGGGAAAGCAAACGAATTCGGCAAGCGAGGTGACCAAATGTACATGTGTAAATCAGATATCTTATAGTTCCATCGTGTATTTTGATGAAGAATTATCACTTCTACCATGAAAAAGAGTAGATATATATAAAAGTCACCAAATCTGGTTGAAATCAACTGAAATGAGTAGGAAATACGAAGGAAAATATGATAGAGGCACACAACTGAACATGCCTAGTGTGCTTTAATAGGGTTGAATTTATAGACGTTGCTCGTCGGTAATCGGTGACATTGTTTGTCGGCAATCTGGCCTCTACACCTCCCCCCCCCCCCCCCATTGAAAAAGGTCCTGAAGAAGTTAATATAATTCCAGTAATGATGATTATTAGATAGTTAATTCGCGTAATACCTGATTCATTTTGGGGATGTAACTCTTGAGAACGTTGAAATGGAAAGAGTTTGTAATGAGCCTTCTGTGTCTCTTCCATAAGGGACCATCCGATATAGCCATAGGATGACCGAGCCATTCTTCAAACAGACCGTATAGAGAACTCTTCAAGAAAACAAATATCAGATTGCAATACAAGACATGTTTCGAACATCTAGCCACAAAATGATTAAGATCAAACGATTACTATGGCTCACTGATCTAATTCTAATGACACAGAAATGCAGCTGTTCATATATTCTTCTTAAGTAATTTTATTTATTTTACAAGGCCAAGAAATAAAAGTAGAGTCTTAATTTTGTATGATGATGTTTTGTTACAATTTTGCACTAGTGTATCAGTATTTTTCTCTACGCTCAAAATCGTAGGCATTTTCTTTATGTAGCCATTAATAATTCTAATTTATGTGGTAAAGGCGACAGAAGAGTGTGGGCGTTTGTGTGTGTGTGTGTGTGTGTGGGTGTGTGTACGTGGGGGATGATCGGGTGATGGCTGGAAGAAAAGAAAGGAACTTATTTAGCTGCGCTCTAATTTTGAAATATTCTTCGGACAGTCCTTGACCTTATGACGCTTTATCAGTGGAGTGCCTTTCCATTTATTCACTGTGAACAGGGCACAAACTTTAAACAAACCAATTTCAACAAAGTAATTCACAAGGTTATTTACATTAACTAATACACAATAAGAAGAAAACGGGCATCATGGTTTGACTAGATTAAGGTATACCCACTGAGTTGGCAACAGTGACGTATAATAATTGTATGAAATTCATTCCTAGACATGCTACATGTATATCCATTTTTGTCAGAATTTATATATATATATTTCAATATTCAGTTCCAGTACCCAAATACAATGATCTATCAAAAAAGTTGAAATTTCCTGAGATTAAACAGGCGTCAATTTTTTTTCTTATTAAAGCATGCTACATCCGGTTGGTTTCCGAATCGTGCATGCTACATCTACGCACAGGTTTCTTTTTCAATTTTTTATTTTTAAATTGAATGATTAATTTTTACACAAACATGAAGCAACAAGTGGATTTTGTAAGGATAGCACTGATTATATCATACCAAAAGTCTAATACAGATGCTGTAGCGTACTATACAAGGACTAATTAGTTAGTGCTGCGGCAGGGATTAGAACCCCGTACCTTTTAGTACAAAGTCCGGAGACTTATCCACTTGACCACAACTCTTCGGTACTCTATTATGGCTTAAAATCATGTAGGCCATAATGGGAAAATGACTCACTTTGACCGAGCCGACTCTGTCACTGAGCACATTCCTTACGGTATCGGGATGGTTCAGTACCACCACAGGTTTCCAAGATGCCCAGAAGACATGAAGCCTTCTGTAGGTCTTGGCTATGTTGAGATGCCACTCGAAGCCTGGAGTCAGGGGGCCAGGTTCTTGCAGGACGTTGCCGAAGAGCCAGTGGGGTGGTGCTCCAGGGAGAGTGCTCCGTATGTGGACTATCCGCTTGATCTCGGTCCATATCGACCTTGTCCAAAGCACGAATCTGTATCCCAGAAAGGCCGACAGCATAGATAAGACCAAAACTGTAATAGGGCCAAGATCCCAGATCTCCATGATTGCTGTACTCCTGTGTTCACACTGATAGTCAATGGAGATATGAGAATTATTCTCAAATTAACTGTCAGTACCTGATGCCTCCAAAGAACTATAAGAGTTGAGGAATCCTATCGCTGAGTTGATTCATTCCCAGCATGCCCAGTACACTCAACATGCAAATATTCAAGTGCAGAAACTAATAGGCCTATATATTTTGAGTTTACAAGCAGTTCCTGTCGAACTACAACCAGTGGCGGCGATTTCATGTCACGAATGGGGGGGGGGGGGGGGGGGGGCGGAAACACGGAAGGCCTTCGCCGAAAGTCTGTTTCGAAAAGTGAGAGGGGGATAATCGTTATTATGCGAGAAAGCGAAGCGAGCGAGCTAAAAATAACCGCAAAAAAATAATGAAAGAAGCCTGATTTTGCCATCAAAATGCATTTTAGGCCTAAAAAATATTGAAGTGGTTGGCCTAAATTCGGTTATCTGACTCAAAATAGAAAAAATAATATATTAAGCTTTAAAAATCGAGGGGGGACATGCCCCCCCCCCCTCCCCCGGGATCGCCGCCTATGACTACAACAATCCACCGCAGTTTAGCCTATGAGAGATAATAAAACGATAAAGACGTATTTATTTTCCGAACAAAGAAACATCGCAAGGCTAGGCATATGGGGCACAACAAGGTTTCTGGGTGAGTGGTATATTGAACCTGAACTCTGCAGACTCCAGTTGAAGCACAACGTAATTAAGTTTAGCCAATGCTGCCAGGCCAGGTGACATCCGGCGAGAACGCACTTACGAAATAAATGCCAGAAAATAACTGAGGGGGCATTTTCATCGATAAGCGATGAGCGAGATCCATTCATACATGAGCAGGCGCTCCGGAAGCAGTTTGAGATTCGGGGGGGGGGCAAACATCCCAGGGGGCTCACCTTTTTAGGGGCTCATGTCTCCTCCTCACCCCTTACATAAAACACACAAGGGGTGCATGGTAGTGCGCACACGAAGCGCGGGAAGCTTTGACGTTTCTTTGTCATCGTTCCTTGTCTGCTTCTTCTCTTTCAACTTTCTCTTATCCTTTTTTTTTTTTGGGGGGGGGGGGGCACTTTGGTGGCCAAAATGCGCTTTGCCTCTCAACTTTTTCGTTTGCGGGGGATCGACTGACCCTCCTGCCCGCTACCAGTGCTATATCATTCGCGTAATACACTCAAGGTAAAGAAATTAAGCGTTGTCCCACACTTTCTTCTTTTGAACAAAAATGACTCTTCCCCTTCGAGAGCAATTATATCCCAGGATAATTACCCTTGAAGACGATTACCGCCGCGCACCTAGAACCATAACTCCAGGAGGGTGTAACATAAAGAAATACAATCAATTGTATCTCTTTAGTACATGGTTTGCCATATACTTACGATTGATATCAATCGTAAGATTGATTGTATTTTTTATGTTACACACCCCAGGACAAACAACCCCTCTACAATTCTTCAGGAAATTGTCCTGGGGGCAATCTTCCCTGAGGGTAATTTTCCTGGGGATTAGCGTCGGGGGACCAGGGGTAATTTTTTTTTACTAGAAATAGGGGGTGTAGATTCTGCAAAATTCTAATACAAGCCGATTGTGCGTACATTAGACTGAACCGATGCTTGGCTTGTCAAATGTCAAACAGAATATTCATATTCAGATGTGAATGTTTTCAAATACAAATACGAATCAATTCTTTTAAAAAGAAAAGATAAAGATATCAATGTTTTCATAAATTCATTCATACCCCCTTTTTTAAGAAATGAAAGTGTATGCCATGGTTTATTTCAGCTGTTATCATGGCTAATGTAAAGAATTGTTTTCCTCTTTTTCGTGAACACATTATTGACCCCCCCCCCCTTCCTGGTTGAGTTCGAGTTTGGGGGGTATTCAAATTAAATACAGTCATCATGTGTGAAGAAGACTACAAATTAAAGCAAGATCACTAGTAGACAGTATATTCGTCTATCATATCTTTCATATATCGGGACAGGTTAAATATATATGTATGGGTATATATATATATATTGACAAATGCAAACAACTTTGCAACTCCCTTGTACATGATAAACGGTGAAAGAAATGAAAATGGGAGAATAATAATTGCGTTTTATTATTATTATTCTCCTATTTTCATTTCTTTCACTGTATATATATTTGTGATCAAGTAACATATACAACAGCTTTGGCAACTCTCGTGGAAATAAATACATGTGAGATCAATTGAGAGAATGGCAGGACAGCTCTGGGGAACTTTGATTCATGCTACGCTATTATTCTCTCAATTGATCACACACACACACACACACACACACACACACACACACACGAACACACACATATATATTTATATATATATATATAGTTTTACAGCATTAAGAAAATAATGACAAATTACTTCATTTCAATTTTTAATGACATTTATTTACAGACAAATCTAGTATCACTTTACATACACCATCTAAATATCAAAGTCCACAATATTTTCTATCATTATGCTAACATCATTTCATAGAGCTTGATACAGAGTTAACCTTGGGCAAAACGTCATACAAAGTGTCATAAGATAACATTTTAAAATTTCACTAAAACTGATAAGAGAAACGTACATGTGTCACAGATAAATTTAAAGTAAATGGAATCGATGTGTGCCCTTTGTTTTGATCTGCAAATATGTATTCATTTTACACCAAAGCCATGTTTTTTCCAACTTGTTGTGCTTGTTTCATAGAGTGTATGAAAATTTTAAATTTCAATGATAATTATGTATTCGTTATTTCTGCATTTAACAGAAATAACAAATACGTCATTATCGATGAGCACAATTCGACACAGACATCAATTAACTTGGTCTATAAATAAACAATGCATTTAGAAAATCGTTTTTTTTTTTAAATGAATGATTTTCACTCTAAAAACATATGGCGTCACAAAAAAAATAAAAAAAAATATATATATATATATATATATATATATATATATATATATAAAAAGAACCGTCCACATACATGTACACTGTATGTACGGTTATGTTCCATTTATGAAAATATAAATATAATTTCATGTCATTCAACACTGTAATTGGCACTCATGTATAATCAAAAAGAATCATTTCATAATGATAATGAAAAAAAAAAGCAACGCAGTAATTTCAAAAAGTATGCTTTCAACACTGCAACACTCCTGATTCTGCTGTAAAATATGATTCAGTACTTTTGAGAAGTAATTTCAAGGTTGCTTTCTAAAGACACTCATTTCTTTGGAAGATCATTTGATTAACACATAACTGACAGCAGAAACGATGAAACAGCATCACAACATCACAACGGATTCTTTATAAATTTTGGTAAATGCAATCACATAAATTTTTAAAAGATGGCCTAAATACATGTATTCAGAAAATAGATGATCAAAAAGGTCATTCGCATAAAGCTTAGATACCCGATTGATCAAAAGTTAAAAGATATATGCACAAGGATGATTCAGTATATGTAATTTTTAAAAAAATTCATGTACCCTAATTTTTTTTTTTAAATGCCTGTTTCTCATTGTGTTCGAAATCGGTTCGATAGCCTCGACAGAAACGCGATGACTGAGTAGAAAAATTATTTGCCCTCATAAAGGAAACGACACTTCCTCACTCAGAAAGTAAAACCTTTGCAAAGCAGTCCAAAGCTTAAAATTAACATAGATAATTTCAAGTTATATTCCTCTTCCATTCATTTTCAAATAAAAGTTCTTTTCTAATGTGTCTAAATCTCATCATTCTAAGACTCTGCACTCTATCAATAATCATAAATGTATTTTGTACACAACTGATTCAGCAAGCCAAAATAGTACATTAGTCACAAGATTTCACATCATTTATGTTAAAGGCCACATCATAAATATGTCACTACTGGAATTATCAAGAATTTCTTTTGAAAAAAAAGAGACATTCTCAGCTTTATTTAAAATATATCAAAATACTATTTCTCAAATGGCTGCCTCACACATGTTATGTCAAATGCTACATGGCTGGTGAAAACAAGAATACATGAATTTCTTTCTTTCTTTCCAAGCACCACAGAGGCTCAAGAAGTTAGACGGTATGAAAGGCACAGTGTGTAAATGATTAAATTCACTGCATTACTGTCTACATATTGTACCAACACTGTCACAGTAATTGGGTGAGATTCACTGTTCTGAAAACAAGTAATTCCTTGACCTGTTTAGATGATACATAGCTGTTGGAAATAATTATCTCAACTTACACATGACCCAGTGTGTGCGCCAGTGTGTGATATGATGATTTATGAGAACTGCACTGTGTTTCTGTATGTATTTCATTTAGTTTTGTTTTTTCCTCCCCACAGCAGACAACAGGTTTGTGCTTAATTTTTTTTCCAGGCTACACGTATTTACTGTCTCACCTCTGAATGGAATTTGAATGATAATGTACAAAGAAGATTTATTATAATATATAGATATATATATATAAGATGGGTTACTTGAAACAAGGTTTCTGATTAGTCAGATGCCATTGCGTAATTTGTTATAATGCCGTTATATTGCACACTAATTTGTGTACAAAATCCCATAGGCAAATGTATCGATAACTTACAAATTATCGATAATATGGAGTTCGTTGCACTTTATTGACGGATGTTGCAATGTTTATTGGTGAGCACAGATGCCACAAGCAGTCTCCCATCTTATATAACGCATAG
Source organism: Echinometra lucunter (assembly GCA_029962745.1). Classification (NCBI taxonomy): domain Eukaryota; kingdom Metazoa; phylum Echinodermata; class Echinoidea; order Camarodonta; family Echinometridae; genus Echinometra; species Echinometra lucunter. Next base: position 24,351,842 of record CM057160.1, on the reverse strand, counting down.
TACATGCTCATTGTCGTCAAATATACCATAAAATGTGCATCCATAGATGGATGCACATATTACAGTATATTCAACTCCAGAGCATGCACTATATGTATAATATTTAACCTATAATGGCATTTTGTTATAATTAGGCATGATCAGTGAGATCTTCATTAGAAACTTGATATATCAAAATCAAATTGCACTTACCTTTGATGTCAAATAATGTCATTTACACCATACAACCATAAACACTCTTAATGTAAACATTAGAAACATGAAAACAAATACTTAGTAAATGTTTTCAAGAATATACAATGGAGCAACAGTATTAGCTAGTCATAGCATTAAGTGCAGTTCTATAGCATAAGACACTAGAGAGTCAACACACTTCATGAACCATGCTGATTCACGTCAAAAAAGCAGTGTGCAAAGTGATCACATCAGCCAGCTTGACGAAACTGTCTTTACATGTTCTCTATTGCCACAAATTACCTAAATTTGGCTACATTAACCCATTTGTGACAAAGGTCCCCATTTTGTGGTTTGGCCTAATAACTTTTGATGCAAAGCCCTGAAAATCATACCAAATACATGAGCAGAAAGAGCAAAAAATTCTACACAACTGTGCCCATTTTGCTTGTGTCATTATTCGTTGTTTGATGCTGAAAATTTTTTTAAAGGAAAATAAGCATTAAAATCCTTAAATTGGCAATGTGATAGAAATTTTAAAATCACCGTTTTCCCCTGCAAATTGGCAACTTTTTGACTTTTCATCATAATTTCTGTCAATTTCTATTCATTTCAGATACATGACGTTTTATTAGAACAAGGCAAACGCCAAGCGTTGTCTCGCCTGCATATTGCAGTCATGAAGAGACTGCATGTCAAAACTATGCTATATGACTTCTGAGGCTGTCAGCAGTTTAGGGGGTGAATTGTGGTTCTGACAGTTTACATATGCAATAATGGTATAGGCCTACTTTATCCCTAGGAAATCAGATAACACTAAGAATGCTGTTAATACTATGAAGCTATAATTATTTCCATGCAAGTAAGGAAATGAATGTTAGTGAAAAAGAATGTAACTGATAATAATGTGAGTAAAATTGTAAAATTAAATTAATTATTAAGGTGTTATGGCAAACTTATTGTTTGAAAAATGGTATGAATTTGGTGATTCCACGTCAAAGCTATAGAAAGTTATTAGGTGTACAACATAGCACAGTGCCAGTTATGAAAAGTTCATTGACCTTTGACCTTTGACCTTAATCAAATTCAACTCACATTCGAACTTGACCTGCACCTTCAAGAGATGGACCTCTCATATGAATTTGGCAATCCTACCTCGAAGGTATAGAAAGTTATTGTGTGTACAACATAGCACAGTGCCAGTCATGGAAAGTTCATTGACCTTTGACCTCTGACCTTATTCAAATTCAACTCATACTCAAACTTGACCTGTGCCTTCAAGAGATGTACCTCTGGTATAAATTTGGTGATCCCACCTCGAAGCTATAGAAAGTCATTGTGTGTACAACACAGCACAGTGCCAGTCATGGAAAGTTCATTGACCTCTGACCTTTGACCTTAATCAAATTCAACTCACATTCGAACTTGACCTGCACCTTCAAGAGATGGACCTCTTGTATGAATTTGGCAATCCTACCTCGAAGGTATAAAAAGTTATTGTGTGTACAATATAGCACAGTGCCAGTCATGGAAAGTTCATTGACCTTTGACCTTTGACCTTATTCAAATTCGACTCATATTCGAACTTGACCTGCGCCTTCAAGAGATGGACCTCTGGTATGAATTTGGTGATCCCACCTTAAAGCTATAGAAAGTTATTGGGTGTACAACACAATTGTTGACGACGACGCCGACGACGCCGACGACGCCGACACCGGAAATAGTGATACCTATGTCTCACTCCGCTACGCAGGCGAGACAAAAAAATGTAGCAATAAAATAAAAATGTTGGTGTTGCCAATTTGAAGAAAACAGCTGATCAAATTAGGTTTTAAATAATTCTTGTCACGAATGGGTTAATACATATGACACAGGTGTCAAAATAGATTTCCCCCCCCCCCTTTTTTACCAAGGTCAGAGTTGATACACTGTACAAAAATATAGCCTTCAAATCCCAATGTCTTTAAATGGGCAACATAACTCGATCAACCACTATCAAATCAAATTAAAATAAATACATCTTGGTGCTTATGGTGCAGTAGAAAACCAAAAATGTGACTTTTTAAAAAACCTTAAGATGATATAAAAATGATGATGAAAATGAAATATAAGGCATATACATTTACTTTCCAAAAAATGAAAAAAATGAGAAAAGAAATATATCAATTGCTTCAAAATTCTGATTTTCATATAAATTATAAATTCAAAGAATGAAATATGATACTATTCTACACAGATGCATTTCTGTACAAGTAATATATAAATAGTCTCTGAAGAAAACAAATGTCTTGGCAACAAACAGGTCATGACCACAAGTCATGATATTTGTATGAATAATAATATATGCCAACTTCATTTCTACAAGCCAGCTGGCAAACTCATTTTTCCCGGATGTAATATCTTGCTGGAACAGCCTCCCAAGTGAAATTGTCACTTCCAAAAGTGTAGATGTCTTCAAAACAAAATTAAATATGCAAAAGCCCCCTCATTAACAAAAGAAGTAATACCACCACTCTCATCAGCCCTGAGGAACCCTTCCTGGTGGAGGACTTCAGGGATTATGATGAGGTACGAGGTACAAGCTGTGTTTGAATAAACCAGTATGCTACACAGTGATGGACAGTTCTCTGTTCTATATTATCACGACCTCTATTGCATGGATATGATGAAAGCCCATTATTAGAGTTATATATTAAAGTATTACATGCATGTTCTTCCTTCATCATACTCTTATTTTATTTTGTACGTTGTCATCATTATTATTTGATTACTTGATGCCTGTATTGTATTTTGTTTTACTCATAACTCATTTATTTGTCACTTCTTATGTGCATATTGATTTCTGATTACTGGGGCCAAGGTTGCCTCTTTAGGCAGATATGTACATTATAAATGTAAAATCATAAATATTATCACTATTTTCCTATAATACATCATCTTAATACAAACCTGAAAGGCCCTAGATGCACTGAAGGCCTACAGTATGAAGGTTACCGTATCTTGTAACATATAAATAGTGCATATTGATTTATAATTATCAGGACCAATGGTGCCTTAAGTCAGAAATCAATGGATGTGGGAGAGTTGCGTGAGTTCCCCCTATTCAAAACTTCTGTTTGAAAATCTGAAAATTTCAAGAACTGCATGTAATTAGGAAAATCAATAAACTTGTCACTGTTCTTGGTGTTGGTGCTGGTGGTAGAACAATTTAGGTAAATATTTCACTCGCGTGTTGGTGGTGATCGTGGGGCAGAAAACTTTTAAAGGTAAATAACTGATGAACATGTCAAAAATTTGGCCCCCGCAACCCCACCTTTCTAAATAAACATGTGACTCCCCTCCTTAAAACAAAGGGGTACTTGATCATCTTCATAGCTGCTTCTGCTCTGATGACCAACTAATGAATCATTTCATTAACCCAGAAATGCCAACCTTTCATCAAGTTGAGCAGTACAGTGGAACTTTGTTATGAAGAACACTGTTATAACAAACTCTTGTTAAAAAGGTAATTTTGACAGTCCCACTTCCTTATATTTCATTGTATTTTAGCCCTGATCACTGGCGTAAATCCACTTAATAGAAGAGTGGGGGGGGGGGGGGGGGGATGATCAACTTTTTTCTGTCGAAGTCACACTTAAGTATAAACACACACCCTCATCCACCCGCACTGACCCCCTTACACACATTTTAATCTTTATTTTGGGAGCAAGCCAAAAAATAACCACTTTACTGGTCTTTAATCGTATTTTCAAATAGAAATTCTCAAATATGACGGTCATTTATGACAGATTATCAAAAATTTCACTCAATGATTAAGTAAAATATAATTTCTACCTTAAAAAGTGGGGGGGGGGGGGGGGGGGAGGGTGGAGGGATATGTATACGCCATCCCCCCCCCCCCCCCCCCCCCCCCCGGGATTTACGCCAATGGCCCTGATATAACAAGGTTTTGATATACAGAGGTAATCTCCTTGGTCCAGAGGAGTTTGTTTGTTATAATGAGGTTTGCCTGTATTTTATGTCTGAAAAGAAGTATTATGAGTGGAAAACAAGTATATCCTACTCTGCAGCCATAGAACTGTACTGAAACTAAAGTTCAAGAAAAACAGTATTTTGCTTTGAAACCTGCAATACTTTCCCTAAAATAGACCAGTACAACATACTGCGATAAAAAGAACAGTTGGCATCATTGATAACCCATAAGTGTGGTTTGACCAAACAACTTTTGATGCTGAGCCCTAAAAAATATGCCAAATACATAAGCAGAAAGAGCAAAGATTCTACACATACTATGCCCATTTTAGTTGCATCACTACATGCATTTGTCATTTGATGCTAAAAAAATTTAAATCGAAATAACTACTAAAATCTTTAAATTGGCAACAAGTTGGAAAAGATCCAAGCAAACTTGCAACATTTTTTATTTCCCAACAAACTGTCCATCAATCTATATTCCTGAATTTTTGTTGGCAAAATGTAGCAATAAATGAGATATACTGGTGTAGCCAATTTGAAGAAGAAAAGCCGATAAAATTAGACTTTGAATAATTCCAGTCACGAATGGGCCAGTTGGTTCTTTAAAGAATTACACAACGATTTCAAACAAAATCATATATTTCTGGGCTTCAGCAAGGTCAAACCAACTTCTAGGTCTAGCTTTGAGATCGTGAAGGACAACTTTTTTCACTCCAAAATATAAACTGGATATCCAAATAAAAGATGAAGATGAATATTGGAATCCCTTGTAGCACAACAAATAAACATTCTTGTTTGATTTTTCTACTACATGTTTGTGTATATGAGCATTAACAAAATGCCTATTGCAGCTTACATCTATCTTTTGAACATTGTAGCTTCCATTCCATCGATGACCTATGCAAAGCAACCCTCACAGCATTTCTTCACAGCATCTCTCGCATAAGGGATGTATGATATGGAATACCTGTGTGTAAAGCATAAGAAATAAAGACATCTAAGGCTTCCCATCATAAGTCAGAGCCCAATTTGACCACAGCCTAGAGCAGCTTTCCTACTCAGCATCTTTTGTTTCACTAATCCCTCCTAATTCTCCTGTACCTCCGTGCACAATGCAATGGGGGATTGGGAAAGCCGATGTGAATACCCAGATGAGGAAGGGAGAGCCGATAAAAACCGATGGATGCAACTTTTGATAAGCTTCCTATTAAAAACACACTAATTTCGGTTATGTGAACACGTACCATCCAATACTTTAATCTGCCCAAAATAAATCACTTCAATATCAGTAGCAGAACCTGAAAAGAAGATGAATGCTACTGCATCTCTCATATGCCTCCACCTAATTTCAGTAACATGACTGGCTCAAACTGTTCTTGAAATGTTGTGATAACCGGGGAAGGGGGGGGGGGGCATTCTATCAAGTGTCTTGTCAATGATTTTTACTGACAACTGTTATAAGCTACTGAAGTCCTTTCATCTTATTGGCGGAGAGCAAATTTGTCACCAAAATTCACTGACAAGACACTTGATGAAGTGCCTCCCTGAATGACCTTCCTACCTTATGAAAAGAGGAATCAATAAATATCATGCAGTGCACTACAAGGGTGGTGAAATACTAAGTGGAAGTACTATTTGGTATTCCACAACAATATCCAAAAAGCTTTCCATTTGAACAAGAGGTTTTTTTTTCCACAGCCCAAGTGCACTATTAAAGTCAGGAGCCAAATTACACAGGCACTGATTAAAAACGCCAATAGAAAGAGTTCACTATAATGTACAACATACCAAAAGAACAATTGCAATTTTCTCGATACCTACCATAATGATGCGAGAAACTGTAAAAAGCAGAACACGATAGCCAGAATGGTAATTTGCCACTGGGGAAAAGAAAGGAGAAAGAGAAAAGAATTAACATCATGTAAAAAGATCCCAAGAAATTTGTTTACAATGCATATATCTTTCTTCTTCTTTTTTATTTTCGGGGGGGGGGGGGGGGAATGGAAGTTACTGACATGCAATGGTTATTATTCAAACTCAACATTTAACAAGATAGTACCATGTTTCAAATGGACCTTGTCATATTAATATGTATATTCTCAAAACGGTAGATGATGGACAAACAAAGGCATCACAGTATTTCCTCTTCCAGGAGGGTAAAGGCAACGTGTCAAATCATACTGAGTGGCAAATGCTTGTGAACATATGGAATTTTGGATTTTGTCAGGGTTCGTAAAAGGTTGTAAAAAGTTGCAAAAAATTTGCAAACATTATCAATTTTCCTAAATATATTTTCTTGTGGCAAAGAAATTATGAACATGCTCAAATTTTCTTTGCTGATTTTCGCCAACATTCATCAAAAAAGTTGACAAATTGAACAATCACAACGTTCGCAAGCATTCGCCTCTCAGTGTGATACCCCCGTATCATCATCACCCTCATCATCACCGTCATCAGCATCTCCATCAAGATCATCATCCCTAACTTTGTCCTCCTTTTCATCATCTTCATCTCCATCATACATGTATCATAATCTTCATCATTATCATCATCATGGACAACATCATCATCATCTTTATCATTATCTTCTTCATTACTATCATCATCATCATCATCATCATCATCATCATCATCATCATCTTTATCATCTTTATCATCATCATCTTCATCTTCATCACCATCATCATTACCATCAAGATCAGCATCCCTATCATTATCATCATTTTCATCATCATCTCCATCAAGCTCCGCATCCCTATCATTATCACAGACCTGCCAACCCTGCAAGTCAAGAATTCGGAAAAATAGGGACATTCCTGAATTTCCTATACATTACTGTAGACAGATTTTTACGTAAATAGGGACACAGGGTCGTAACATGTGAAAATTGCTCTTTCCTATTCCACTATTTAATAGGGACAGTTGGCAGGTATGTTATCATCATCTTTATCATCATGATGTTGCCATTTGACTTCACTTACCCACAGTGCAGCCATGAGCGTCAATGCTATCATGAGGAGCATGATTGATGTTGCTATGATCCTCTTCTCCTTGAACATATTCTTCAGCTGGTTGATGGGTCCCATTAGAAACAGGGTCCTTCGGGCAGAAAGAAGACAGTAAAAGTAATCGAGTAGAGCTACATCCTTCATTACATATGTAGCAATGTGGAAAGACATTTTTTTTTGGGGGGGGGGAAGGTTTACCCAACTATCTAAAAAAAGAAAAAGCATCATAATTCTTGAACATATTCTTAAGATGGTTGATGGGCCCCACTAGAAACAAGATACTTTTAGAAGAAAACAGTAAAAGGAAGCAAATATTAGTGAGTAGAGATACCAATACATCCTTTATTACAATATGGCACTGGTGAAAATAATTTGGAGAGGTTTTTCCCCGCTATCTAAAAAAAAGAAAAAGCATCATTATTCTCCATATCACACATAGTGCTCCAAATCCCAAGTAACGCAAGCAATGCTCTAATTTGGGGGCGTGTAATTCAGTCAATTTGTTGAGCTCTGTAATATCAATCACTGTTGACATATTGGTGGACGAGTTCATCCTACCAACAGTTGGGAACTTGACGTTTTCCCATTAATCTAGATAATAATAGTGTTTCAGCTGATTTGCTATTTAACCCATTCGTGACAGGAATTATTTAAAGCCTAATTTGATCAGCTTTTATTCTTCAAATTGGCAACACCAACATTTTTATTTTATTGCTACATTTTCCTTATAAAACGTCATGTATCTGCAATGAATATAAATTGACAGAAATTATGATAAGTCAAAAAGTTGCCAATTTGCAGGGGAAAACGGTGATTTTAGACTTTCTATCACATTGCCAATTTAAGGATTTTAATGCTTATTTTCCTTTAAAAAATTTTCAGCATCAAACAACGAATATTGACGCAACTAAAATGGGCACAGTTTGTGTAGAATTTTTTGCTCTTTCTGCTCATGTATTTGGTATGATTTTTAGGGCTTTGCATCAAAAGATATTAGGCCAAACCACAAAATGTGGACCTCTGTCACGAATGGGTTAAAAGGGATTCATCTGATGAAGAATGATTAAAAAATCACTGAAGATTTGACATCAGCTTAGCAAGTAATCATGCATGAAGACAAGCAAGGCAATAATTGGAAGTGTACTAACTATAGAAAACATGGAAATCCTGAAACAATAACCTTTGTTGTTGTTTTTTTTCCTAAAAATTAATAAGTGTTTATCTTCTCATCATTTGAGCAAAATGTTGGAATTTTTTTTTTTGGCACTGTCTAAAATCTGTGAAATCTTTCCATTTGCTTCACTTACCCACAGAGTGCTATTACAGTGCCAAAACAATAGAGGATGGCAAAGGAACGAAGGTTATGACTGGATGGAATGAAGAGAAGGAAGGAACCCTGTAGAAAAACAAAGAAAATAAAGGGTCATACCTGAAATATCCAAGTAATTTTGGTTACTGCAAATGTGCTACAGGAGCACATACATACACAACTCATCAATACCATGACAAATGTCTACAGAAACTTTGAGACGCCAGCTTGATTTCTACATGTATTTCATTATGGCCCCCCCCCATGATCTCGGCCGTGGATCGCTGGATCGGCACGAAAATTGGCATGAGGGTAGAGAATGATGTAATCTACAAGGCTATATGGTTAGATTTTATCACATTGTTTGGGTTTATTTTATATGAATTAATTTATGCTAATTTATGCAAGAAATCATAATTTTGGCTATATCTCACTGAATAAAGCTTTAGGAACAATGATTTTTGGTAGAAATGTTTTTCTTAACATTCACATCCACTCCTTTACTAAAAAAATGGGTCATCAATTTTGTTTTGTTTTGTATTCTATTGTTTTACAAATTCCTTATGTATTTCTTTGGGTTTTTTTTAAATGTCTTTGTGTGGGTGTGGATGTGTGTGTGTGTGTGTGTGAGAGAGAGAGAGTGTGTGTGTTTGATGTTTCTCACTATTTTAGAGAGAGTAATTATTCTTTCCTGACAGTATTTACATAATTTTGAAGTTTCTAATTTTGCCCATAGGTTTGTACACAGTCATATACAGAAATAGTGAAATTTTAAAGACTTGCATTCGTAATCGTAATCTGACACCGGCACTGTAGGTCCGATCGACATAAATTTGGTATCAAAACGTGCTGGAAGGATCAGAGAAAAAAGTCATTGAATCTCAGATCGATACATCTAGTCATTGCTGAGTACCGTCAAAAATTCAACAGGGGGGGGGCCATTATGCCCCCCCCCCCCCGGTATATTAGGGTTAAACAGATACTGGTGTACATTTACATAAGAAAGTATTACTGCTGATCACAACTATTTATATCCTTTTAAAATTATTTATTTTGATGTAACAATTCCTGCTAAAACATGGTATTTTCATGCTCTAATGCTCTCTTTATAATGAGTGTCCACGGCAGAATAATTTCTGTTTTGATTTCTGTTCAGTTTGGAACAGGCCATTGCAGATAACTACAGAACTGAGGAGGAAGGGAAACTACAAAAAAATATATATATATATATATATATGAGCTACTACAGGTACAGCATAAAAACCTCAATTCACTGAAGGTCATTATTAAAGACAAATTCAAGAAGACCTATGGTATCATGCAAAGAGCATTGCATTTAAAATGTTAGCCTAATTAACCTCAAGAGGGTACCAAGCCTCACCGGGTGGAGTGGGAATTGTGATGGGTGATGCGAATATTGTGAATCTGTTCATAGTAATGATTGCAATATTCTTTTCTTTGTAACTTGTCTTAAATGAGGACTGTTTCTAGGCTAGCAACATGAGAATCTTTGAAAAAAGTGTGCTCAAGAGGTTTTCACTATCATCATTCCTCCTCCTCCTTCTCCTTCTTCTTCATCATAATGATTATTATTATTATCACTGTCATCATCATTGTGTCTATCATCAGGGGTGGTGCTACAGGGGGGGGGGGCAGGAGGGCTGGCCACCCATTCCTCTTATAATTTTTCAAAAGATCAAAAAAAAAAAAAAAGTGGAAAAAAAAAGGAATGAGGAAAGAGTATACTAGAAAAAAGGGCAGGCCTATGCAACTATATAACAGCCCTATTTCTTCATATAAAATCTTAATAAACTCATCTGCTACCAAGATTAAAAAACATAAAACACTTGCCCCCCCCCCCCCCCCCCATTAAAATACCCTGGCATCACCCCTTTCTGTCATATAAACTGATATGCAATCCATGCTTTGCATCTATACATGCATTTTAAGTGCTTTAAACGAATGTTTTGCAATCAATATAAAAATACCATCTGTCAAACTCAAATTAGATTCATGCTCCAGTGAATATGAATCTGAATAAAATAATGCCACTCAACACACTTCTGTGGAGTATAACGAGTCAGTAAACCTGAATCTTACCAGCAAAGAAAGTGCACAGCCTATCACAAAACAGGCAATGAATCCTTTGATGCGGGTTGACCAGCTCAGTGTAGAGGCATCGTACACCTGTGAAATAAATAAAAAAAATTTTTAAACAAAATAGATTTAGTCTTTAAAGAGAAATGAAATCAAAATATAAACAAGCTTTTAGTTTTATGCAAAAAAAAAACAATTTGTTTCAACAAGTTTCTAGTTGGCATAATGACATCAAATAGGTGAATCAATCAGGATATTTTCACATGCAAATGTGATACTGTTAATGTTAGAATATAAAGTTTTTTGTATCAAGTCCAAAATGCTCAGTCGCAGAAGACAAAGCCGAGGGTGAGGATGCCATTTTCTTGCATGATTAATCTAACATTATTAATGTGACAAGAAAGAGTTCAGGTTTCATGGGAAAAACATTTTTAAAATTATTTTTTAATCAATCTACTATCTACCAATCTAGACTAGATCTAGACTAACATAGGATTTTAGGCATTTATTTGTGGAGTTTGAAAAAAAATGAGTCAAGAGTAAAAAACATAAAAAGTAAGATTTTTTTTCAGTAGCATCACCAAAGGCATCAACAACAGTCAACACATAATGACATGAGCACTCTCAATTACAATTCCAACCACTGCCCACTGGAGATACACAACTTAATATACACACGCATGCATTCTTATGATTGGTAAGCAGTCCCTAGTAGTAAGATAAGTTATCGTGAATAGGAAACCACCGTTCACTTTGTACAGCAGGGGCCCGTTTCACGAAACCATCATAAGTCAACTTCTCAGCTAAGATCGCCGCTAGTTGGCTAGTTGTCTGCTACGTGTTTCACGAAGCCGTGCTTGCCAAGATCAACGCCAACATCCCGACTAAGAACTTATGACGCCTCTGACCCTGTCATATCTTTTTTCGTTGATATGCAGCGCCATCACATGCCACTAATTTGGTAGATTATGGCTGGCCAAAATGGAAGCTACATAGATTTAAAAAAAATAATTCAAATCTATCTTTTCTAAGGGTTCCTGCAATCAGTATTCATCCTTTCTCATGTATAAATATTATATTTCATGTTTCATATGAAACGATCTGCAAAAAAATGTTTCCTAGGGGGTTTCTCCCGTGATTGTAACATCTCACAAAAGAACGCAATTCTGCCACGTCAGGCAAGGCATAGTCAAAGGGATAGTCTGTAGATTTCAGACCCATATTTATTCAAAGATAATTTATATCGTAGATTTTTAAACAAAATACTTTTATGAGACATAGTGTAGCTTGTAATTTACCAAAATTATGCATATCAACGTTTTGGTCAAGACGTGATGCTGGATAAATATTTAATTTGCCTCCTTTTTCCGATCATTAATGTAAGGGTTTATTTTGCAAATCTAGTGTCCCGGGGGTACCCATCTTACGTTCAAAACGACAATGAACTTAATTACTAAAAACAGAATCTTATAAGTTTTTCTTTGGTGTAATCTGCCTTCTTTGAAAATATCTTGTATCTATAACCCCCTGCTACTATTTCTAAGCTTTGCCCTCACCAGATCACTCAAATAATTGCAGTTCTGATAATTTCTTGTTTACAAAATATATGTGTGGTTGTGATCAAGGCTATGTGTTGTCACAATTCCTCATCGATTCACGAGATATTTAGCTAGCATGCTCTTCGTGAAACGGTTTAGCAAGATTAGAGTCATCTCCGTAGTTGGCGGACAAAGATATGACTAACTTGGCGTTGATTTCCAGAAACAGGCCCCAGCGCTTTATTCAGTCACACGCATTGGTTTCCTATTTCCACATGTTCCACCTCCATTCTCTTTGTACACAAGTGCGTGCGTCAAATGAACGAGTGGTTTCCTGAACCACGATATGGACAGTTTAACGTTAGTCAATAGAGACTCTAACTTTAGAGAGTGACGAACAAATGCCAACAAATTTACAAAATGAAGTTCGTATTCAAATTTCAATTGTCACCCATCAAAATAATCATGCCACCATGTAAAGCTACGCGTGGGACTGAAGAAGGAATACTCGGACCACCGACGTCATACCAAATTTCCGTATAATGTAAAATGTAACGCCAGAGCTTAGTAAATTTAATATAAAATAATAATTTAACGAATGATTACCTCGGTCAATATGTTTTGGTCATCGCGCTCATCTTCTTCTCCCCGTAAAACCTTCTTTAGTTTGTCCATATTTATAAATAAAGTGACTATCAAAAGTACCAATTCATCAATCGATATTCGTTATCGATAACACAATTAGCAATTTTTTTTTCTTTTTCTTTCTTTATTTTCCCCTCTCCTAAATCGGTCACGTGGGATCTAAGGGGGGGGGGGGGGGAAGAGCCCCAGGGTTGGGAAGGGAGAGGGAATGTTTAATTTTTTTTTCTACTTTCATTCAACTGAACATGTAAGACTTTTTTTTTTTCAGCGCCTCATTCCTTCTGTATTATATAGACCTACATTGCGTGTAATTGATACCAGGTGCAAAATCATGATGTGTTCTGTTATTGAATTTAGTTTATTCGAATCAGTCGAATGTAAATGTTATTGAATTCAGTTTAAGAATCTGTGACCTTATACTTTTGATATTACATGTACTATGTGCTCAATATTATGTGCTTTTTATTTGTTCATTGAATGGAAATAAAATATTTCTTTAAAACAAAAAAAAAAAATTAAGCTCATGTTGTCATCATCCCGGTCATCTCCTCCACAATATTTTTGAGGGCTAATAAATTTGCTCCTTGGTCCGTGATTTTACGGGGTGAAGGGGGGGGGGGGGGGGCTTTGGGGCTGAAGTCCCTCCGACCCCCCCAAAAAACAAATTTGGACGATAGAGGTGCAATTCTAATTTCATAATATACATTACAATCCTAGCTCCAAATCCCCATTGTCAAATTAAAGGAAGGGTGGGGAGGGGCAGGGGTAACTGAATAAAATTTAATCTGATTTCATTTTCCCACGATTCTTTCTCTTGAATGCTTCATTATATTCTTTAGATCAGAAAAGATTAGATTGGGGAAAGTTTCCCTAACCAAGATCATAAATTTCACATTGTTTTCAAATCTGTGAATCTTGGTTATACTCTCTTAAGTGCCTAAATTAGGGCAGCATTGGGCAGGTTTCAAATTAGGCAGCTTCCAAGAATATTGGTTAATGTGCTTTAAAAAAAAAGGGGGGGGGGTTGTAATGGACATTACCTTAAACCATTTTCTTTTCTTTTTTTACGATATTGGCGACTACTGGCCACCAGAATCCTAGACAGCTCTGTACCAACGGACAATCCGTGATAAAAGTGGGTCAAAACATTATTTCCAAAACGTGGTCTGGAGGCGACACACAAATTTGGTCATTCATGTAGTTATTTCATTGTGTGTTTCTCTTTTTAATTCTTCGGGTTTTTCCCCTAAATTCCACCTAGCTCTTTTCTGTCCATCTTTATCTATTCGTGACCCACATTGTTTTTAACATTATTTACCCCTTTCTTCCTCTGTAGGGTAAACTTTCCTTAACTTCTGTGACCAGCTGTTCTCTCCCTGCTCGCATATGTCTTTCTCTCTCCTAGGCTCTCTTTCTCTCTCTCTTTCTCTCTCTCTCTTTCAATCTTTCTCAGCGTCATTTCCTTTCTCTCTCTCTCCCTCCCTCTCTCTGCCTACCTCCCTTCCCCTCCCCCTATTCCTCCCTTTTTACATGCATAATCTGCAAATATCAAATATATCTCCATCTCCAAATTTTTTCTCCAAAATCTCCAAATTTTTATTGCCCGAGAAAAGAAATTCTTTTTGCCCGATTGATCGTTGGCCCAGCAGCCACTGAGCAGCGCCAGATCGACATTGCTCTATCTTTTTCAATTCTTGAATGCCAAAGAAGGTACCAGCAACTCCCATCTTTTAACATCTTTTGGTATGACGCGGCCATGCAGGGTTGGAACCCGCGACCTCCCGATTGTGAGGCGGGCGCTCTACCTATTGAGCCAACACATCCGTCTGTTTGGAGCCAGAAGGGCGTTAAGTCTGTATGAAATTACATGAGTTGATGTCCTTCTAGCTCCCAACAGACAATTAAAAGGCATATCTCACTTTACCCTATTGCAAAATAAACAATTACTTTTTGTTGCTTTTTTTGCTAGAAAAAAACTCATCTGGATAGGAGCACAATTCAGCTTTCATGACTAAAATCATTACAGGGAAATACAAGTCATCTTTCAATTGAATGTTTATTCATGTATTACACATGATTGTAAAAACTCTTTACAAAACTTAAAGATACTCATGAAATAGTCCATCTTTTACTTCTTTTTGAGTATTCTCTAGCCTATGTTTTCTGTGTGTGTCATCTGTTGGCAAGCAATAGACAACACTGTGAGAATATACAATGGAAACTCATTATGATATGTATATTGGTACCACAAAAACACCTTATTACTCTGCAAAAAGATGCTTATTTTCTTCAGGAAAACAATGTTAATTTAACAAATGATATTGCATAGAATAAACACTTCTCATTGGTGCTTGTGCAGGTGTCTGTTTCATTGTGAGCACTGCCAGCCTGGCAAAAAAAATGACCAATGACTTTCCAATAAATTTGATTTGTAACGACAATTAACACTGTTTTACCAACATACAAAATAATATTATTTTCACAATACCATCCAAAATTGAATACAAAAACAAAAGAATCCCAGAAATATCACTGAATGTGATAAATACCCCCGTCCCAATGTGTGTGCTAAATTTCCTTAGCATTGCTTAAAAAGATGAGGAAGTAGTTCGACCTGCAATATCTCCTCCTGATTTATTGCCCCAATATGCCATTACCACAGCAACACAGTTTCCGACACATTAAAAAATTGTCTTGCACATCTTCACCACAAGACCAATGTGTGTGCCACATTTCATGAGCATTGCTTGAAAAATGAAGTAGGTTGATCTGCATATTTACCTGATTCATTGCCACATTATGCCATTACCATGCCAATGCAGTTTTCAACACATTCAAATTAACATGTCTTGCACATCTCCATCAAAAGACAAATGTGTGTGCAAAATTTCATGAGCATTGCTTGAAAAATGAGGAAATATATTGATCTGCAATATTTCCCCCTGCTTTATTGCCATTATATGCTTTTACAATGGCAATGCAGTTTCTGACCCATTAAAGAAATATGTCTTGTACATCTTAACCACAATCATGTGTGTGCCAAATTTCCTGAGCATTGCTCAAAAAATGAGAAAGTAGTTTAATTCACAATTATATTTTCGCTTGATTTATTGCCACTTACCACAGCATGTGCAGTTTCCGACACATGCAAAAAATACATATGTCTTGCACATCTCCACCAAAAGACCAATGTGTCAGTAATTTCCTTAGCATTGCTCAAAAATGAGGAAGTAGTTCAATCCGCAATATTTCCCCGATTTATTGTATTGTAGCGTAATCAGTTATATACATGTACTTTGAAATGCATTACTCAGTTAGACCTTTTGAGGGCGATATATTTTTTTACTGTATCTTGTACTTGTACTTTGAATTAGTGAGAGGTACGTCAGTTCGCTTGGAGCTGCCATGGCGTACGGTTGTATAATGAAGCTCTGAATAAAGTCCGAAATCATTTAATTTTACTAAAGATCTCCCAAGTTTGTATTCCTAGAGGTGAGTGAGTGATTCACTATGATTTCAGAGTAATGAGAGGGAGAGAAAGTGTATCACGTTGCACAGTATACTTTTGTGAGAGAATACGCTGAATGAAATGTATGATTGAGAGAAGCGTGGACCGGGATTTGAGACACTGCAAGGCAGAACACTACCCCGGTTACACCACACTGGTAGCACGGTGGGATATCGAGTGGACACCTTAGCCAAAACAAGACTAGAGAGAAGGTCCGCATGAGGTTTTATTGGGTTGGGATGGATGCAGATATCCGTTCAACGGTACGGCAGTGTAATGTCTGTGCCTCAAAGAAGTCTCCAGGGAAGAAGAGGAGAGCTCCCTTGCAACAGGATTGTGTTAGGATGCCAATGGGAAGGATAGCTCTGGACATAGTTGGTCCTCTTCCGGAGACAGAAAGAGGAAACAAATACATCCTGGTGGTAGGAGACTACTTCACGAAGTGGATGGAAGCCTACCCGATACCAGACCAAACGGCGGAAACAGTCACAGACAAGTTTGTTAGCGAGTTTGTATGTAGGTTTGGTGTTCATACGGTTCTGCATTCTGATCAGGGCCGAAATTGCGAGTCATGCGTCTTCCAGGAAATGTACCACATACTTGGCATTCACAAGACACGTACCACCCCATACAACCCAAAGTCTGATGGACTCATTGAGAAGTTCAATGGTACTCTCCTGAACATGATCTCAATGATGATTGAATCACATAAGCAGCAGGAGGACTGAGATGAGAAGCTGGCTATTGCATTGTTTGCCTACCACAGTGCTCCCCAGGACTCCACCAGAGAGACGGCTAATATGCTCATGTTGGGGCGAGAACTACATCTGCCGATTGACCTGACCACGGAGGCACTAAGAGGTGAAGAGGAAGAAGAGAATGATGTGGAGACAGATTATGCATTCGCCTTGAGGCAACGGATGTGAGCAGCACACCAAAGAGCCTGGGACAACTTTGCTGAAAGTGCCCGACGTCAAAAGAAGACTTATGATGATGCAAAGGCAGAGGGAAGCACTTTGGTAGTTGGAGGGTTTGTTAAGCTCCATAACAAGGCAAAGACCAAGGGCTTGTCTCCAAAACTGCAGAGGAAATGGGAAGGCCCTTACCTGATCATCCAACAATTGTCCGATGCAACTTGTCGGATACAGGAGAAGAAAAATGGTAAGATGAAGGCAGTCCATGTGGACAGGTTGAAACCCTACGAAGGGGCACCTCTTCAGTCCTGGTCAGAGGCTAGTATAGGCCAGAGCAGTGAGGCTCATGTTAATGAACAGGAGGCTCCTAGCCATGTTTGGGAACTTCAGGAAAAAGAAGAGGGGGGATTTACCTCGACAGGGAAGCTTCAGGACTGTTGAACCTCCTGTACCAGCTCCGCAAAAGGTTCCTGTCCTGGCTCCTAGAAGAAATCCCCCACGAACAAGAAATCCACCAAATAGATATACAACATAAATGAGCTGTATGAGTACCGTGATACATGCATTCAATTCTGAAAATTTGGGGGCAGCATTTAACTCATTTTTTATTGTTGTGTCCTTATCTTTACAGTGGGTCGAGATGAGGCACCGGGTGACATCCAATGAAGGGTCTTTCGAATGCTATGACTGTGGAGCGAGATTCACTCATAGGAGAAGCCTGCACCGGCACATTGACGACAGGCATCGCCATTGTCGGCAGTTTCCTTGCGATGAGTGTTGAAAAGGTATATAACCGAAGGGACAATCTTATGGCCCACGTGCGAGAGTGCCATGAGAGATGTCACAGGGTGAGGTTAGAGGTTCACCGGTTGAGCAACGGCAGAAAAGACCGTCCAAGGCAGCAGGCTGCGGAACCCGAGGGGAAGTCAACGAGCAAGGGATCTGAACCAAGAACAGCAGAGGCAGAGATCCAGGGGTGAATGTCTCTCCTGCGACAAAGGAGGCGGTTGATGCTGACATCTGGGGAGCAGGGTCAGGACTGGGTGGGAAGCCTCTGAGCATGCTCCGTAAGCAGGCACAGGAGGAGGACTCTTCTGACTCATCCAGCTCTTCAGAAGAGTCAGAACCGGATGGAGCCACTGTGGGGGATGGTGTTGGGAACGTACCCAAAAAGGTAAAGGTTGGAAAGGAGCTGAAAGACCTCGAGTTCAGCAGGATTGTGCCGGGGCATTTCGTTTCGGTGGCCGTGCAAAGCACGTCCTCTTTGTTCTCGGGAGGCACGAGATTGATGTGTGAAGAGAAGACAAGGTTGTACAACATGATAGTCGTGAGAGCATGTAGTCTGGCGCCACAGACAGCGACCGGGATTCGCCATGTGCATGGGGAACATGCATTAGGGTCAGAGATGACCATGGGCGAACTGGAGCGAGGTTTGATCAGGAACGTGGAGACTATTGTTGAGAAGACAACTCGACGTATGTACAGAGAAGACAAACTAGTTTCGGAAGAGGAGACCGTTGCAGAGTACATGTACGTGGTAGCTGTAATGGTGGGAACAACAAAGGCTAGCATTGTTTGATCACCCATGGATTTGCAGCTGAAACATAACTTTCACTACATACGTCTTTATGCCAAAAACAGTATCTATGTTCTAAAAACATTCCGACACATTGCCTTGTATTCAAGATGTATATGCCTTGATTATGCTGTATTCTTACTTTCATGTCTTTCTTGCCTATGATCTTGTCTTTCCTATATCTTTTCTTTCTTGACCTTTCCCTACTCTCACTACAGCTCTTTTTGCTCTTTCTTTCTATCTTTGTATATAGATTATTTTTGTTGTTTTTATAAGGATCTTACTTTCAAGAGGTCGTAATGTTTGATGTTAACAGATTATGCAGTTGAGATGATTCCAGTACTGACTTTTTATACTTGCCTTGTGTCATATATGCCTCTTTAAGGATACCATACTATACCCACATTCCTACTACATGCAGAAAGTTGTAAAATTCAGACCAGAATAAACAACACAACTACTACTCCGGAATCATTGCCTTAATGTCTTTTATGTGAAGTGACCTCTCACATTACACAGTGGCAGCGTTTTAAGGACCTACCTTGAACTTTTCATAGCAGATAGTGAGCTTTTTGTGAATTCCTTTGGACCTTTTTGCCTTGCAACTGTGCTTTGCATAGGATCACTGCAGTGCATATTACAGTCCCATGTGAGTATTTCGTGTAAGTACTCAACATCATCTTACTATCTCGGAACTTTGAGTTGATTTATTGACATTGTCACCAGATAAAGTGCCCCAATATGACGGACTCTATTGTACCCTGTATGGACTGGAATGACCCTGATCGGCCAAATGCCATCAAAATTTTCCACCAGCAGTGTGATCTGTACTTTTCAGTAAAGAATACCCCATCTACAAAGCAGGTTGACCTCATTCTGCACTTTGCTGGTGCGACTGGTCTCAAATTGTATAATTCGTGGGGTCTTTCAGATCAAGACAAAAAGGATGGAACAGTAGTGTGGAGCAAGTTTGAAACACTGCTCCAGCCTAAGGCAAACTTCAGGGTTGCAAGATTGTACCCCCAGCGGTATGCTCAGCAGGAGAATGAGAGTGCTGATGATTTGGTTTCACGGCTGAAACTCCAAGCTTACACCTGTGAATTTCACGATGATACTGAGTTGGCAGAGTGAGTCATCAAACAATTTATTGCCGGGACCAGGCACACTGATTTGCAGAAGGATTTGTTGGGAAAAGACAAGTCCTTGACCCTAGACAAAGCCCTAGAGATTGCAAGAACATTTGAAGCATCTCAATCTCATATGGCACATCTTGCTTGTGTCCAGTCTGACAGTGCTGCAATCAACGTAGTGTCTATACGCCCCAAAGAGAACGCTTGTCGAAATTGTGGCTGTCAGCATGCTCGTAAACCACGTCAAGCTTGCCCAGCTTTTGGCAGCACATGTATGAAGTGCGGAAAGTTGAACCATTGGAAAAGGGTGTGTCGTTCGAAATCAGCAAGTCAGCAGAAACCTAAACATGACTCATCGCAGCATAGACAGCAGTCACATGGACAGCGGCAATGCAAACAGGTGGACTCCACTGATAGTGCCACACCTACGGCACAACTTGATGAAGCATTTGATGTTCTCTCTTTTGAAGAGATAGTTGTGTCTGACATCAGCGCCATGGCAGCAGATGATAAGAATGACTCTGCAATGACTTATGTTGAAATCAAACGTGATGACCACACCATTGCTCGAATCTGGTCAAAGGTGGATACAGGTGCCGAGGGCAACACAATTCCTCTTCGCATGTATCGCAGAATGTATCCAGCCTATCTCACAGCTGACGGATTTCCTGATCGCAATCGAGTATATAACGCGACTGCAAAACTGACTGCATATAATGGGACTCCCATAATATGTTATGATTATGCCATGCATAAATGAATATCAACAGTAGCTGAGTATCAGTAATGTCCAAACAAATCTATCCCCTAATCCCCTCCCCCCCCCCCAAAAAAAAAGCCAATACCTGACTTCTAAGGCTTTCAGGTGCTTAGAAAAGAATAATATTAATATCATCTGACCAAAGGAAAATCATTTACTGAAAAACAATGTTCAGCACATGCAGATCACTGCTGCAGGTTTTCACACATATTTTGGTCTATGAGTTTATGAGTCTATTTTAGTCTATGAGTACAATCACTTTCCATGAACAAAGCCATTTTTTTTTTTCAACCAGAGTGGATCACCATGTGCCCTTCCAGGTAACGTTTTGTGGTAAATGCCTTTTCGCAAACGCAACATTGATATGATTTTTCATCGGCGTGAATTCTCATATGGGCTTTAAGGAAACCTTCTTTGGAAAATGCCTTATTACACACAACACATTCAAATTTCTTTAGACCTGTGTGAACTTCCATATGGCCTTTAAGATCTTGTTGACTGGAAAATGCCTTATCACAAAGCAGACATTGATGAGGTTTTGCACCTGTGTGATACATCATATGGATTGAAAGCCGGGAACTGGTGGAAAATTTTCCATCACATTCACCGCATCGATAGGGCTTCTCTCCGGAGTGAATTCTTGCATGTTTCACAAGATTATGTCTATTGGTAAACGACTTATCGCAAACAGAACAGCGATGTGACCGTTCCCCACTGTGAGCAGCCATGTGGTATGCAAGTCTACTTTTGCAGTTAAACAATTTTCCACAAACAAAACACAGATGTTGCAACTTTTCTCTGGGCGGGAATTGAACCGTCCTCTTCTGACGTAGACGTTGCCTTGGGCGAAGGTTATTCAAGAGAGCGGAGTTTTCTTCAAGTACAGTATGTGAAGTAGCATGCAGTCCAGGATTTGTATGTTGGCTATTATCATCTGAAATCACAGTAGTCCTAATGGCACTGTGACAAACTTCTGTTACAAAGAAACATATATCAAAGTGTATATTATCCAATAACATCAAAAAAATCTTCTCCCACAAGATAAAAAGCAAGTATTAAGAAATAAAACATTTCAAAGAAATTAGGTAAGTTTTATCTTTTGCACAAGTTCACAGGATAGATCTGAGTGATCATGTCTTATGAACAGGGAAAACTAGAGTACATTAAAATGGGGGCAAAATTTAGAAATCAGTTTTTATCACACATTTCATTTTGGAAACCCAATGTTGTAAATTTCTTCTTTTCATGATCAAAAGAGGAATATAAAGTGGGCCTACATTATGACTTTTTTTTTAGAAAACAACTTATGTCAACTGACTGTCCTAACTTTTGTCTCTATTTTAAATTTTGTTCCTCAACCCATGATCAAGCTTCAACAAATGTAAAATCATTTGGAAAATTATCAAGGCTAACACCTAAATTTCTGAAATTCAATTTCCATTTTTTTCCCCAGTAACAAAAAATTTAAGGTTTTATCATGTTGAGGGATGATCTTGATCCTCTGCCTCTACTATATGACAAGCTATGAAGGTAAGTTGATTTGGGGGCTTGCAAAAGGGACCCCTACCTTTAAAGATGCTAGGTCGTGGACTTTCATGGGGAATGGATCATAATTTGCTGACACCAGACTTTGTGAAAAATACCTGTAATAGAGCTACATTTCTAGAGCACAGCAAAACAAGCTGTCCCACCACAAACATTCTTCGGCCTGCTTCAGGCATTCTCAGGCCAGGGAAGGTGAGATAATGACTTTGCCATATAGGGGAAAGGGTGAAGTACGTATACAGAGCACTACATAAGGTCTGTTGGTCATAAAACTCACAGTGATGGACAACACCTGTTACTGGGTAAGCACCCATGGTGTCAAATTCCCCATGAAAGCCCACCACCTAGCGTCTTTAAGATACAGTGGAACCTCGTTATAAAGAACACTGTTATAAAACTCTCGTTATAACAAGGTAATTTTGCTGGTCTCACTTCTTTGTATTTTATTGTTTACAAGCCCTGATATAAGAAGCTTTCAATATAAGGAGGTAATTTCCTTGGTCTGGAGGAGTATGTTATAATGAGGTTCAACTGTATCAAACAGTGGGAAAATGTCCACACAAACAAGCGATGAATAAACAGACAACCCAATAAAATATCTTTTAGCCCTGTGAGGTACAGGCTTAAACGTCGCTATTTTACTGTGATTTTTGCCTATAAAAGAAATATAATTTGTCATGTGTGTAAAATCTATTTCCCTGGATGACACCCTGCATTCAACACACACATAAAATATACATCCAAAGTAATCATAAAAAAAGAACAACTACAAACCTTTGGCTTGGGAGACTAAAGATTTCAACTTGGCAGTTCCTCTAATAAGTTTATGGGTATTTACAAGGTGTGCGTCTATTCTTTTGACTGGTAGTCTGCACAATGGGCAGTCAAATGACCTTTTCAAATTTTCCCTTGTCGTTCCTCTCTTTTGGATCGGTGTCCTGAAAAAAAAAATGTATTTATCATTCGTTTATAATTTGAAAAATTTGAAAAATGTCGACATTTGATATCATGGAAACTTACAAAGAAGAAGACGGCATGAAGAAATTGTAGTAAGATTACAAAGGCATTTTCCTAGTTATAAATAATAATATAATACTGTAAAAGTGGAAATTTTTGCGCGATAAATTTTTCATGCTCAGCCAAGTTGAACACAATCATGCATCTTTAATTTTTGCGGACAGTTAGGATAACCATATCCACATGCAAAACAGGCAAAATATTTCACGAGTTTTATTTTTCGCTCAGGTGCCAAACGAAATGCTGGAAAATTTCCAGACTCTGAAATATTCCACATTTAGCTCATACCTTAAAAAAATTCCTTGTGTTGACTGCATAATCTGATAGTTTCCATAATATTCATTTAAAATTGTTTGGAAAATTGTGATGAGAAATTGCAGTGTATAGACAGCAAAGTAAAATAAAATATCACATCAACAGTTTGAAGAATTAAATTCCTAGCATTTGCTGTCTATCTGCACGTATTTGTCTCTTTTCCTTTCTCTATTTTTTGTTAAGTTTAATGAAAGGTATTACACAAATAGTGAAAAGGCATTAGTGCGATGGTATGAGACTTCGCATGAGGTGAAAGAGCGACCTTCTATTCAACTCGGCTTCGCCTTGTTGAATAGAAGTTACGTCGCGATCTTTCAGCAAATGTGAAATCTCGTACCATTGCACGAATTAGAATATTCGCTATTTGTATTTGTATTGCCTAGGAAGTCTGAGAAATTGCTGAAATTAAAAAAAAACAAAGTTTTGGTTAATAAATAGAGGTTTAAAAAGCAAAGGAACAAGTTCTGACTGCAAAATGCCTGGCTGTGTGTGTATCGCGTATCTTAAGTAGAGCGACTTGCTCTGCCTGAGACTTGAGAAACAAATGAATACGCGTATACGGCGCAATGTAACTGTGACATCACAAAAGAAAACAACATGTAATTTGCAGGAATTTTACTGTGACGTCACGTCTGCCGAGCAATAGTATATTTTGGATGGTACACGTGCAATCGTATGAACATAGCACGTTCAGCTCCACTCCCATAGACTTATGTACAAATACAGAGCTGCCAACCCCAACTGGAAAAAAAAAATCCTATTCTGTACTTCCTTTTATCCTATTTTCATGCCAAAAATCCTATTTTTGCATGAAAATTTAAAAAATACAACAGTGTGATTCCCCTTTCACTCTCTATGATATCCTCAAGAAAATACAATATTAATGATATGTATGACTTACTTACTTTGATCCTAACTTTTCTACATTGTACTTGTTTTATTGAAAATGATCTACGTACAAAATAGAGTACACCAAGCATCGGGATAAACTCAAATGTTGATAAAATAACATGAAAATAAGATAAAATAAAGGTAATAAAGAATCAATGTCAGAACTTTCAAAAATCCTATTTTCACGGGAAAAATCCTATTGTCATATTCTCTCCAAACAATCCTACTAAATAGGATAAAATCCTACTACTTGGCAGCTCTGCAAATAGCTTAGTAGGAGACTTCAATACTTACTGTCGAAGCATTTCTACCCTGTATTCTTTCTTTTCTTGATCGCCAAGGTCAGGGTGTTTTCTTGCCAGGTGTTGTCCCATATGGTTGATGATTTGACCACAAATGTTGCATGTTCTGTTTATCCTGCAACACTTCTTGGCACCTACTTTACAAAAATAATAAAATCAAGACCATCAATTATCAATAAGCCTAATCATCTTTGATAATCAATCAGAGCCTGTTATTTTTTACATCTTCAGTTCCTTTAGTTTCCAATTATTGCTGAATTTAAAATGATGACAAAGAAGAAGGGTAGGTATTGTGCAGAGTCTACAGAATTACACTCTCAAATTCAATTCTGTCTGTGTGTCACTCCTTCCACAACCCATATTCTACAGAATTCTACAGAATATAACACACATCCACATGTTAAAATGCAAAAATGGTTACAGAAAAAATATTCTTAGCTATTTTTCTTCATTAGAAAATCACAATAAAATAGTCCAGATATATAGGAAAATAGGACAAAAATATGAAAAGTAGACACAAAAGCAAATATATTTCTCACATCATTTTTTTTCACTGTTAAATGACGTTTTGTAGATTGTAACATTGACAAGCCATCCACGTGACCAATGATGTCAGACTCGATTTTCCATTAGGTATGAAAGTTTAAAACTATCTTATTTGAAGTTCGGAATAAATATAAGAATACTAAAATCAGAATTTTGGTTAGCTGCAAGCCTTGTGGTCGGAGTAAAGGCCAAATCAGCTTCCAATTGTGGCTGCTCGCAAGATTGCTATGATGTTATTACGATTCGGAATGAAATTCACTTTTATTCCTACGGAAGGCTCGCAATAGCCCAAAATCTCTGTTTTAGTAGTCATACGACTATTCAGAACTTTGATCATTAAAATTTTATATGCTTTAATGTTCATATTAAATGCTACAACAAATTTTTCCAAAATCAGATCGCAGACAGATCGTATATTATGTGGTGGGTTTAAAGAAAACCAAAACCCTCAGATCAAGTAGTTTTTAAATCAAAGCCATGGCAGAATAAAAAAGATCAGCGAAAATTTGAACAAAAAATCAGTCACAGAATAAGAAAATTATGCCTATATGAAATCTTCTGTTTTTGACACTACCAGAGCTATTAGTTATATGAGCTGTGGACAACTCTCAGTATGTTTTGTGTACAGAATTTCACATATTCTTTCTTTTCTGGAAGATCACATGTTTTCATTGTCCTTATCCCAAATATGTTATGGAGAAAACACTCCTACATGATATATCTTGGGTTTGGCTTAAGAAAATGTGCAAAGTCTTGAGCAAATATTGTTAAATCATGTGTGTAAAAAAACATACTGAGAGTTGTCCACTAATGATGTCATCAATAGCTATGGTAGTGTAAAAAAAAATGTCAAACAGAAAATTTCATATAGCCATAACTTTCTTATTTGGTGTCCGATTTTTTTCAAATTTTTGCCGATGTTTTGGATTCCATCTCAGCTTTGATTTAAAAACTACTTGATTTAAGGGTGGTAGAAGGAAAATCAACTGTGCATCAACACTTATGCCCACCACACACTATACGATCAGTCTGTGATCCGATTTTGAAAAATTTGATATAGAACTGGGTATGAATATTCAAACATGTAAAATCTTAATGATCAAAGTTCCAAATAGTCATATGAATACTAAAATCAAAATTCCGGGCTACTGCGAGCCTCCCTGTAGGAATAAAAGCGAACTCTATTCCGAATTGTAGTGACATCATAGCAATCCTGTGATCGGCTACAATTTGATGCTGATTTGGCCTTTACTCCGACTACAAGGCTTGCAGTTAACCACAATTTCGTTTTTAGTATTCCTATCATTATTCCGAATTTCAAATAAGATAATTTTGCTTGTTTAAACTTTCATATTTAATGCTAAATTGCACTTATTCTAAAATCCGGTCACAGTCGGATCGTAGAGTGTGCGACGGGCTTTAGTTATAGTTTTTACCTTTGTCTGTGGATGTGTTTAAGAGAAGGGAGGTGTGGTCAGATAGAGAAGGTTTCCCTGTTGAAGGATTCTCATCTTCATTATCTCCCCTAGCTTTATCCATTCCTCTGGTATTTTCCCCCATGCTTTCTTTGCTCTGATCCATCAGCATCTAAAATCAATGAACAGAGTTTAACTGCAATTCTTCAAGATCCATCAGCATCTAAAATCAATGAACAGAGTTTAACTGCAATTCTTCAAGATCCATCAGCATCTAAAATCAATGAACAGAGTTTAACTGCAATTCTTCAAGATCCATCAGCATCTAAAATCAATGAACAGAGTTTAACTGCAATTCTTCAAGATCCATCAGCATCTAAAATCAATGAACAGAGTTTAACTGCAATTCTTCAAGATCCATCAGCATCTAAAATCAATGAACAGAGTTTAACTGCAATTCTTCAAGATCCATCAGCATCTAAAATCAATGAACAGAGTTTAACTGCAATTCTTCAAGATCCATCAGCATCTAAAATCAATGAACAGAGTTTAACTGCAATTCTTCAAGATCCATCAGCATCTAAAATCAATGAACAGAGTTTAACTGCAATTCTTCAAGATCCATCAGCATCTAAAATCAATGAACAGAGTTTAACTGCAATTCTTCAAGATCCATCAGCATCTAAAATCAATGAACAGAGTTTAACTGCAATTCTTCAAGATCCATCAGCATCTAAAATCAATGAACAGAGTTTAACTGCAATTCTTCAAGATCCATCAGCATCTAAAATCAATGAACAGAGTTTAACTGCAATTCTTCAAGATCCATCAGCATCTAAAATCAATGAACAGAGTTTAACTGCAATTCTTCAAGATCCATCAGCATCTAAAATCAATGAACAGAGTTTAACTGCAATTCTTCAAGATCCATCAGCATCTAAAATCAATGAACAGAGTTTAACTGCAATTCTTCAAGATCCATCAGCATCTAAAATCAATGAACAGAGTTTAACTGCAATTCTTCAAGATCCATCAGCATCTAAAATCAATGAACAGAGTTTAACTGCAATTCTTCAAGATCCATCAGCATCTAAAATCAATGAACAGAGTTTAACTGCAATTCTTCAAGATCCATCAGCATCTAAAATCAATGAACAGAGTTTAACTGCAATTCTTCAAGATCCATCAGCATCTAAAATCAATGAACAGAGTTTAACTGCAATTCTTCAAGATCCATCAGCATCTAAAATCAATGAACAGAGTTTAACTGCAATTCTTCAAGATCCATCAGCATCTAAAATCAATGAACAGAGTTTAACTGCAATTCTTCAAGATCCATCAGCATCTAAAATCAATGAACAGAGTTTAACTGCAATTCTTCAAGATCCATCAGCATCTAAAATCAATGAACAGAGTTTAACTGCAATTCTTCAAGATCCATCAGCATCTAAAATCAATGAACAGAGTTTAACTGCAATTCTTCAAGATCCATCAGCATCTAAAATCAATGAACAGAGTTTAACTGCAATTCTTCAAGATCCATCAGCATCTAAAATCAATGAACAGAGTTTAACTGCAATTCTTCAAGATCCATCAGCATCTAAAATCAATGAACAGAGTTTAACTGCAATTCTTCAAGATCCATCAGCATCTAAAATCAATGAACAGAGTTTAACTGCAATTCTTCAAGATCCATCAGCATCTAAAATCAATGAACAGAGTTTAACTGCAATTCTTCAAGATCCATCAGCATCTAAAATCAATGAACAGAGTTTAACTGCAATTCTTCAAGATCCATCAGCATCTAAAATCAATGAACAGAGTTTAACTGCAATTCTTCAAGATCCATCAGCATCTAAAATCAATGAACAGAGTTTAACTGCAATTCTTCAAGATCCATCAGCATCTAAAATCAATGAACAGAGTTTAACTGCAATTCTTCAAGATCCATCAGCATCTAAAATCAATGAACAGAGTTTAACTGCAATTCTTCAAGATCCATCAGCATCTAAAATCAATGAACAGAGTTTAACTGCAATTCTTCAAGACCCAGCAGCATCTAAAATCAATGAACAGAGTTTAACTGCAATTCTTCAAGATCCATCAGCATCTAAAATCAATGAACAGAGTTTAACTGCAATTCTTCAAGATCCATCAGCATCTAAAATCAATGAACAGAGTTTAACTGCAATTCTTCAAGATCCATCAGCATCTAAAATCAATGAACAGAGTTTAACTGCAATTCTTCAAGATCCATCAGCATCTAAAATCAATGAACAGAGTTTAACTGCAATTCTTCAAGATCCATCAGCATCTAAAATCAATGAACAGAGTTTAACTGCAATTCTTCAAGATCCATCAGCATCTAAAATCAATGAACAGAGTTTAACTGCAATTCTTCAAGATCCATCAGCATCTAAAATCAATGAACAGAGTTTAACTGCAATTCTTCAAGATCCATCAGCATCTAAAATCAATGAACAGAGTTTAACTGCAATTCTTCAAGATCCATCAGCATCTAAATCAATGAACAGAGTTTAACTGCAATTCTTCAAGATCCATCAGCATCTAAAATCAATGAACAGAGTTTAACTGCAATTCTTCAAGACCCAGCAGCATCTAAAATCAGTGAACAGAGTTGAACTGCAATTCTTCAAGGTGGACAATTTTCCATCTTCTTTATTGGTTATGTACTATAAACATTTGAACTACCGGTACTAAAATGCTCTCACGCCTCCAAATTCAATGCATAGCAGTTAAGAGTCTCCTTTTAGTTACAATTTAGCAATATCCTGTGATCCAGCATGCTAGGAATTGCAAATCACCCAGCAGCAGATAGAGCAAAAAAATCAAAGAAACTTGTTCGAATCGCTGCTTATGCATAATAGCAACTTTATTGTGCACTAAACATTCAAATCTTCAAATTGGCAATGCATTGTAAATCATATAATCACTTTTGGCGAGCAGAATGGCATTTTTGGGGCTAAATTTTGCAATGTCCATTCACATTGGTAAATGTTTTATACAATTTTTGTTTCCAACTACGAAGGATTGGAAAACATTCAATTGTTGCCAATTTGATAAAGGATAAAATTCTACACATGTACAGGCTAATACAGGAATTACTGGTACATTCTTATTCTCATCACTACCTGGCCATCTTGCTTTCCATCAACAGTATCCTTTTCCACTTGGTCAGGGGTATTTTCTTGAGTATTCCTTGATTTTGGTTCTTCCGCGACTGTCACTGGACCTCCATCTGTTACATACAATCAACAAAGCATTCATAACCTGCATATCTCCAACACAATCTCTAATCAAATTCTTGCATAAGAAATCTGCAATTTTGCAAGTGTTTTTCCTTGCATTTGTGCTCACACATGTATACGAGATCAAAATTTTATCAAAATCTGTTATTATTGTAAAAATCTGTCCTATCAAAGGTACTCAAGTTATTGTAGTAAAAAAGGGACAAGATATGAAGGAACATCCTGAGAAAATAATCTTTCAGATCTGGGGGGTGTTTCACAAAGACTAAGACCGACTCAAATCACTCTTAACTATGGCAGGCCATTCATGCCACTGTTTGCTTTCACCATCGGTCTCTCAAGGGATGCGCAAATCATTGTCACAAATTTGAGGAATTTACATTTTATGTTTTCTTCATCAATGACCTATAAAAAATTGTCAATTCTGCAGATTTGTGACCATGATTTGTAAAATCCTTTGAGAGATCCAAGGTGAAAGAAAACAATGGCATTAATGGCCAGCCATAGTTAAGTGCGATTTTAGTCAATCTTAGCCTTTGTGAAACGCCTCCCAGCTCCTTGGTGGTGAAGGGTACCTATAAAGTCTCTTTCAATTATTGAGCCGCAAACTCCTGTGGCAAACCCCCATGACTTTTTTTAGTGTCCACATATGGCGCGGTAAACCAGGTCATTTATAATGAGCGTGTACACATGAATAATGCATAATATCTGTTTCAATATACACCCCATAATCAACACATGCATGACATGCATCCAAAGTGATCATAAGAAATAAACAAACCTTTTGCTTCGGAGACCAAAGATTTCATATGGGCAGTTCCTCTAATAAGTTTATGGGTTTTTACAAGGTGTACGTCTATCCTTTGGACTGGTAATCCGCAGAGTGGACACTCATATGACCTTTTCAACTTTTCCCTTGTAGTTCCCCTTTTATAAATTGGAGTCCTGAGAGAGAAAAAAAGTGGACATATGCGATCATGGAAACTAATACAGAACAGGTTTCGTGAAGAAATTTTTAATGTAAGAGTGCAGTGAGATATTAAGTATTTTGCTTATAGTAGACATGCACTAGATTTTATGAATATAATAATGCCTTTAAATTTTACATGTATATGTGCTTTCCTTACTGCAGATTGATGAATAAATATTTCTTGAATAGGTGTTTTATGTTTTTATATCTTAAGTCTATTAACTATATTTTTCAATTACCTGTCTTTCTGTGTATACATCTGCTTTTATAAAAGACAATTTGTCTTAAAGGGTGTACCCAATGCTGAAACAATGTTCCCTTATTTAAAACAGCATATTTTTATTAGCAGAAAATCATCAGCCTATTAAAGTTCTAAAATAGTTGTGCTGCCAAGCAATAACCAAAAATATGGTAAGATTTCAGCCTATCTTTGGCACCTCCGTAGTGTCCCAGTTTCAACTGCTGTTGTCCTCATGATGTCATTGGGGTACCTTGTCACGCAATTCTAGCAAAAATGTGCGCTATGTATACGACACATTGTACAATCTAGTGTGCATCAACTCCAGTGCACGTTATCTGCATACCCACATTTACGTCACTGTCGTATCTACTCAAATTCTGAGGTCAACCATTACCAAGCAACAAATAATTCGCCTAAATGCATTGATTTTGATTGAAAATCATCAAATTTTTAATGTTATTGTTCTTAGAATTCTATTCTTGATCATATATCAAAAATTTTTCAGCCATTGTGCAATCACTTTATATTTTCTCTTTTGTTCTGTCACTTGCCAAAGATTTAAGACCCTGCAAACTTATCAGTCACCTTTCCATAACAAATGCATATTTTTATTTGGGTTAATTACAAATTTTGCTGTTTTTCTACATTAACTTAAGATTCATTGAAATACATAAACTGTGACAAGCAAGTAGGGTGGATGGACAGTAATATCAAATAAACTTCTACATTGAAATAAAAATTTGAGCTATGCCTCTTTTCCATCTCTCTCAGGACTCTCCCTTTATCTCTCTCTCTCCTTTTCTCTCCCCTCCATTTTTATCTCTCTCTCTCTCTCTTCTCCCTCTCTGCTCCCTCCCCCCCCCCCTTTGCCCTCCTCTCTTTCCCTCTCTCTTTGAAATTATGACTTACTGTCGCAGCATTTCTGCCCTGTATTCCATCTTTTCTTGAACACTGAGATCATGGTGTTTACTTTCCAGGTGTCGCGTCATGTTTTCCGTAACTTTACCGCATATGATGCAAGTTCTCTTTATCCTTCTTTTACTCTTCTTAGCTCCTACTTTGAAAAAAAAGTATAAAAGCATCAGAACCGTCAATCATCAATAGCCAATCAGAGCCTGTTATTTTTTGCCCCTTTAGTTTACTTAGTTTCATTAAAATACTGTTGAATTTCAATTAATGATAAAAGAACAGGTGTATGTATTGACAATACGATCTACAGACTTGCTGTCTCAACTACAATTTATCTCTCTTTCCATTTAAAATAATATAGCCTGTAGTATAGAAGAGCTGAACAAACACCCAACCATGCCATAGACACAATGAACATGACGGACAAAGAAAACGGACAAAATAAACAACCCCTCATTCCACCCTTCACAATGGTTCTGGTAGTCAAAAGAACATCCCTTCACTGCTATTGTCTGAAATATGTGGAGCAGGTGTCACAGGCATATTCACCTTGAACTACATGATTAAACATAATAGCTGTGAAGGGATGTTCTTTTGACTACCAGAACCATTGTGAAGGGTAGAATGAGAGGTTGTTTATTTTGTCCGCTCTCTTTGTCCGCCATGTTCATAGTGAGACAAAACAATACGGTCTTAAACTACACTGAGCACAAAAATAAGTTCCCCCTAAAACAAGAAGCAAATATTCTTCATCCAGGAGGAATATCATATATACTTGCAGCTAGTATTCTCAACTACCGTCTGTGTGAAAATAATGGAGATAAAAGATGCTTTTTCAATCTCTGTCAAGCATGGAAACTTGGATTAAAGGGCAAGAAATTGTCAACATGCATGCATCCAGCAAAGACATGAAAAATCATCTGTCCTCTGTGTCAATGCACTAAGATTATGCATAAGAAATGCAGAATAGGTAAAGGAAAGTCAAGTGCATGTTAACACATAACTTTTACCTTTCTCCACCTGGTCAGAGATAATTTCTTGAGTATCCCTTGACTTTGGCTGTTCAGCTGCTGTCTCTGGACCTCCTTGGTCAGAGATATTTTCTTGAGTATCCCTTGACTTTGGTTGTTCACCTGCAGGCACTGGACATCCTTGGTTAGAGATATTTTCTTGAGTATCTCTTGACTGTGGTTGTTCAGCTGCTGTCACTGGACTTCCCTGATCAGAGATAATTTCTTGAGTATCCGTTGACTTTGGTTGTTCAGCTGCAGGCACTGGGCCTCTTTGGTCAGAGATATTTTCTTGAGTATCTCTTGACTGTGGTTGTTCAGCTGCTGTCACTGGACTTCCCTGATCAGAGATAATTTCTTGAGTATCCGTTGACTTTGGTTGTTCAGCTGCAGGCACTGGGCCTCTTTGGTCAGAGATATTTTCTTGAGTATCTCTTGACTGTGGTTGTTCAGCTGCTGTCACTGGACTTCCCTGATCAGAGATAATTTCTTGAGTATCCGTTGACTTTGGTTGTTCAGCTGCAGGCACTGGGCCTCTTTGGTCAGAGATATTTTCTTGAGTATCTCTTGACTGTGGTTGTTCAGCTGCTGTCACTGGACCTCCCTGGTCAGAGATATTTTCTTGAGTATCCGTTGACTTTGGTTGTTCACCTGCAGGCACTGGACATCCTTGGTCAGAGATATTTTCTTGAGTATCTCTTGACTGTGGTTGTTCAGCTGCTGCCACTGGTTGTTCAGCTGCTATCACTGGACCTCCCTGGTCAGAGATAATTTCTTGAGTATCCGTTGACTTTGACAGTTCTGCTGCTGTCACTGGAACTCCATCTGTTGCATAAAATCAATAAAGCATTCATAATTATTACATATCTACAAAATGCATTCTCTATTCAATTTCTTGCAAAAGAAATCTGCAATATCCCAAATCTTATCTGTTCATCCTGGGGGTTTGATATGTGATAAAGCCTTAATTGTTCCTGTGATTTTTTTGCTCCTAAGATCAAATATACTTTGTCACATGAGTAATATCTGTATCAAAATACACCCTATCTAAACTTGCCAAGGTTGTTAAAGTGATATTACAGAAGTTTAATAGATAAATTTATTTTAAGGCATGTACTGCTTTTACCTCTTATATTTATTTATATTTGTATTTATATCCTTGTTTTCAGTTAGTATTTCATCTCATGTGTATCTAAGCTGCCATTTTGTAATTGGTTATGTTGTACTATATTGTATAATGCATGCTGTATTTCTCATACTCTGGAAGGGGTCGAAAGGAATCAAGTTCAATTCAAGTTCAAGTACTTCATAATCAACACATGCATGACATGCATCCAACGTGATCATAAGAAATAACAAACCTTTTGCTTCGGAGACTAAAGATTCCATCTCGGCAGTTCCTCTAATAAGTTTATGAGTATTTGCAAGGTGTACGTCTATCCACTGGACAGGTAATCCGCACAATGGACACTTATATGACCTTTTCAACTTTTCTCTTTTAGTTCCTCTTTTATGAAATGTAGTCCTAAGAAAGAAAAAAAGTGGACATTTGAGATCATGGAAAGGGTTATAGTACAGAAATTATTAAATGTAAGAGTGCGGTAAGATATTAGGTTTTTTGCTTATAATAGACATGCACTAGATTTTATCAACATAATAATGCATTTTGTTATTACATGCATTTTCCTTACTGCAGATCGATGAATAAGTATTTCTTAAATAGGTGTTTAATATGTTTTTAAATTTTAATTTAAAGCAGATATTTATTGATTTTTAAGACTGACTTAATTTTCATTGTTGCGAAGGTGAAGCTTAGACCAGACAAGTTTGTCAAAATTCAACGCTTCGAAACATTTGAAGTAATGATTATTATCAATTACAAATCGCTAAAATACAACCCTGACAAAGCACCTTAATAGCTCCCCGAAAGCTGTTGAGATGTGTGTCGTCAAAGGTTGGATGTTAATTGCATGCAAGACAATGTACCATAACATCTCACAAATTTTCACTGCCTGTTTTGTCATCTTCTCTTCAGTTATTTCTCTCACTTCACTAGCGTTAGTCTAAATTTTTAATCTACTGCCTCACTCTAAACCCTGTGCATGGGTTTATTTGGATGGAAAATGAAGCATTACCAGAACAGAAGGAATCAGTTGCTTGTAAACGAAATAGAAGCTATTGCATTTACAGCTGCATACACTGGTGTATGTCTGGCGTTGAAAGAGGGATAACTACCATCCTTGCAATCATTCAGCAGGCTTTTCAATTGGAAAGTGTGGTTTCTTTGATTGTTCATTAACCCTTATCCTGTATATTTACAAACAAAAGATTTCAGTAATCAGAATCTGTTTCATTTCCATTTTAGAATGGTGTGAAATATGGGCAGGTTTGAATACACTACATTTTTTCATTTGAGATATAACTTCACTTCAGGTATGTTCATTCTTTATGCGACGTTGTCTACTTGGACAGGACTGTCCCATTCATTGACGTCATTGAAACATCATTACTTTTCTGGCAAATTTCTCGTAACACAGATGCTGGGAGGTAGTTTAATTTATATCAATTTTAATTACCTTATACATGTATGAAGTTGACTTTAAACTGATACGATTGCCATCTGTTAACGTGCCAGTTTCTAGTGATACATAACTTGCCCTATTTGTGATTTTCTTTGAATGTGTAATTTAAGTCCACTTATTATAAGTTTCAATTACCTATCTTTCTGTGTATATGTCTGTTTTGTCAATGACAATTTGACTTAATTTCGTCTTTTGTTCTGTCACTTGCCAAAGAATCAAGACCCTGCAAACTTATTAGTCACCTTTACATGACAAATGCATAATTTTATTTTTGTTGATTATAAATTTTGCTATTTTTCTACATTAACATTAAATTCTTTGAAATACATGAACTGTGACAAGCAAGTAGGGTGGATGGACAGTAATATTAAATAAACTTCTATATTGAAATAAAAATTTGAGCTATGTATCTCTTTTCCATCTCTCTCAGGACTCTCCCTTTATCTCTCTCTCTCTCTCTATCTCCCTTTCTCTCCCTTCCATTTTTATCACTCTCTCTCTCTTCCTTCCATTTTTATCACTCTCTCTCTCTTCTTCTTACTCTCTCCTCTCCCCCTCTCTCTCTCTCTCTCTCTCTTTCTGCCCCCCTCTCTCTCCCCCCCCCCCCTCTCTCTCTCGGTCTTTTTTAAGAAAAAGTTTAATGAAAATGAGGACTTACTGTTGCCGCATTTCCGCCTTGTATTCCATCTTTTCTTTAACACTGAGATCGTGGTGTTTACTTCTCAGGTGTCGCGTCACGTTTTCTGTAACTTTACCGCATATGATGCATTTTCTTTTTATCCTTCTTTTACTCTTCTTAGCTCCTACTTTAAAAAAAAAGAGATAAAAGCATCAGAACCATCAGTCATCAGTAGCCAATTATAGCCTGTGATATATTGCGCCTTTAGTTTGCTTGTTTCATTAAAATACTGTTGAATTTCAATTAATGATAAAGAATAGGTGTACGTACTGACAGTATGACCTATAGAAATGCAGTCTCAAATACAACTATGTCTCTCCTTCCATGAACTTATACAGCCTACAGATTATAAGAGCAAAGTGGAAAAAAAATAGTGGGGGAAAAAAATAGTGAAAAATTAAGGGAAAAGAGGAGCATGGTGAAAAATATGTCTTAAACTTATATATTCTTAATAGTTTTATCATATATTTTGTAAACTTGTAAACTTTACCAACCACTCAAAGGGAAAGTCAACTGCATTTTATCACATAAATTTTACCTTTATCCACTTGATCAGAGATATGTTCTTGAGTATCCCAGGACTTTTCTTGTTTTGTGGTTGTCACTGGACCTCCATCTGTTACATAAAATGATCAAAGCCTTCAAAACCATTACCTATCTCAAACACACTTTTTCTTTTGAAAAGATGAATTAATTTCATCTCAGTAGAAGTCTCATAATGAATAAAACATGTTTTCAAGTGATTTTCGACTTGGTTTCAAACATCACACACCCTGAAAATAAGCTGTAATTCATCAGAAACAAATTACATATTATTCTCTTAAATGTTTAATAAGTGACTCTTTGGTCAGATGGTAGTACAATACATGAACTATCAGAAAATATGAAAAACCTAAATTAACACCAAGCTCTCTAATTAAGCCTTTTATTGTAAAACTCCCATTGCGACTTATTGGTTGTGGTGTAAGAAAAAAAAAAACTGCAGGCGTTTACCATGGCGTTTGCCCTTCATAAGTGAACAAGCCTTAAATATGATGGCCCTGAAGTATGCTCAACAACAGGTCATGTGCAACGTAAGTTTCGCAGCCAGCTTTGCGTTCCAGTCGCAAACTTGGCGTCCCAATCGTGAATTTCGCATCCTGGGTCATGAAGTTTGCATCAAGGGTCACAAATTTCACATTCCTTGTCTTGAATTTCACATCACGTGTCATGAATTTTGTATCCCAGGTCATGAATTTTGCATCCCAGGTCATGAATTTCGGGTCTCGGGTAATGAATTTCACAACTGGGGCGCACAGTTGGCCATGAAATCCACGTTGTATATGACCTGTTCTCGAGCGTACTTCAGGGCCACCATACTTAAATGCTTCCGAATTTTTTTGTAAGATGAAACATATTTTGTCACGTGACTGATATCTGTTTCAAAGTATACCTCATATTCAAAATGGCATAGCATGGCATGCATCCAAAGGGATCATAAGAAATAAACAAACCTTTGGCTTGGGAAAGTAAAGATTTCATCTTGGCAGTTCCTCTTTTAAGTTTGTGGACATTTAGAAGGTGTCCATCTAATCTTTGGACTGGTAATCCACACAATGGGCATTCGAATGACCTTTTAAAATTCTTTCTAACAGTTCCTCTCTTCCGAATGGGTGTCCTGAAAAAGGAAAAAATCTTTACTGTGTGAACAATTCTATAAGTTCATACCTTATACAGCATATTCTGATATTCTGATAGTTTCTATAATATTCATTTAACATTATTTGAAATATTGTGGTAAGAGTGTGGTGTACAGACAGCAATATAACGGGTTCAAGGATGTAGCCAATAGCGAGTGCGTATGCATGTCACGTATTCATGCTTTAATTCTACGCAATCTTCCAGCCGTGCATTGTTTGTGCAGCACTGTGCATTTTGGATGCATCACTTTACCTCTAGCGCGTAAAAACTGACACGCGCGCCATGAAATAAGCGGGTCTTTCTAGTTATCACAAGGATTTTGATGCGCTTACTCAGGGGCACACCCGGGCGCATCACACTGGCTACGCTTGTGATGTCATAAGAGAAAGCAGATGTTGCCTTCTTGTCTGCACGATCTGAGGAAATTTGGAGCAGTTTTAACAAATTTTCCACTACAAAGTCATACTGCCGACCTGTTTTATAAAACAAATAATGCACAGATTTAAATTCGTGATGTTAGTGGCAATGCAGGCATCTCGGGTATTTACAATATTATGCAAAAGCACTTGGCGCAAGCGTCTTGTGCTAGTCGCACATTGTAAATACCCTCGAGTGTGCTGCATCGCCACCAACACACTCACATCTGTGCATTATTTGTATAATATCACATTGAACGTTTAAAACAAAAATTTTTAGCATGTGCTGCCTATCAGTCTATCTCTTTCTCTAACTCTGTTTTTCATTTAGGTGACTGAAAGTTGATACTTACTGTCGAAGCATTTCCGCCCTGTATTCTATCTTTTCTTGATTGCTGAGGTCAGGGTGTTTTCTTGCCAGGTGTTGTCCCATATGTTTGGTGATTTGACCACAAATGATGCATGTTCTATCTATCCTGTGATACTTCTTTGCTCCTCCTTTAAAATATAAAATTAAAATTGTCAATCATCAATACGCCTAATCATCCTTGACAGCCAATCAGAGCCTGTCATTTATTCCAACTTCAGTTCCCTTAGTTTCCATTTATAAATGAATGTGAATTGATGACAAATGAGAAGGGTAGGTTTTACAGTCTCAAATACAACTCTGTATAATATATCCTTCCACAACCTAATATCCTACAGTATACAGATAATGAATGTTTATGAGTGCAATGGACAGAATATTTCATGAGGTGAAATATTCTGTCAATTGCACGAATGAAAAAACATTCATTATTTGTTTTATATGACACCTAAAAATAGATCAAATCGCAATAAATCAATAGCGCTATACGCTAACGCGCTGTTCGTGGTGCATGCATACACACTGCAAACGGAAGCGTTTTACGTACGTAGTGTGTCAGGCTCTCGGCGTTCGTGCAATGGAGCAAATCGTATGGATCGAAGATTGCACGGTAAATGGAGCCACAATTGCACGAATGATGACGTCATAGTGGGACAAATGATCAATATCAAACAAACAATCAAATGACAGGGATCTATTCAGGTGTCATATAACATAGAATAGCTTAAAAAGCATGCATACACCCATCCTGGTCACTATAAATTAGTCTAAAAGAAAAAAAATGTTTTAAAAAAATATGGAATGTATTTTAGCTACTTTTCTTCCACAGAAAAGAGCAATAAAAGAACAGTAATCCAGAAATTCTGATAAATGGGAAATAGGAAAAATAGGATGAAATATATCCTTAGCCTACATTGCATATCACTTGAAACAAACAAAAAACAAGGATAAAATAATGAAGATATTACTAATGAATAAATTCATACAATATATCAACCTCAAAGGATGCTCAAAGCACTTACAATGAACTATCATTAACAAATTCTTATTACCCAAGCAGTGCCAGGTATTTATTTACACCTGGGTACAGTGCAGCAAAGGTGAATTAAATGTCTTGCTGAAGGACATAAGGAGCCAGGCATCAATGGGAATCAACCTTACGACCCTTAGAATAAGAGTGCACACTCTTTATCAACTTTGCCACAGCAGCACCTCTGAATAGGTGCAGGGTGAAAAACATATTTCTCAAATTTCACTCTTCAACTATTTTTATATGTTTTGTACATGGTAAGCTTGATAGACCATCCATAGTACCAAATTTGCACAAGACTTCAAAGAAAAAAGTCATGAAAGGATAACTTGATATATGATGAACAACCGATAAAATAGCGGAAAAAGCACACAGGAAAAAAGCAGAAATTGAAATCGGGCAGAAATATTTTAAAAAGCGGATTTCAGCTAAATAGCAGAGATTTCACAGGCCCGAATATACTTTGTCACAAGAGTATTCTGTTTCAATATACACCCTATATTCAACATATGCATGCCATGCATCCAAAGTGATCATAAGAAATAAACAAACCTTTGGCTTGGGAAACTAAAGATTTCATCTGAGCAGTTCCTCTTTTAAGTTCATGGGCATTTACAAGGTGTCCGTCTATTCTTTGGACTGGTAATCCGCACAATGGACATTCGATTGACCTTTTTGAATTTTTCCTTACAGTTCCTCTCTTCCGAATGGGTGTCCTGAAAAAGGAAAAAAAATCTGACGGACATTCTGAGCGCTATACAAGAACCCATTATCATTATCATTATTACTTTTATTATTTGAAAATTGTGGAGACATTATATGATGGAAACTTATATAGAACAAGATTTTGTGAAGAAATTATTAGTGTACAAGTGCAGTAAGATAACATGGATATTTTCTTTACTGCAGACACGCACTAAATTTTATCAATATAAAAAAGCATTTAGATAATAGAAAAGATTCCTTTACTGCAGATTGATAAGTTTTAATACCAGGTAATCGTTACATGCACTGTTTTACAGACTAAAATCAATTATGCTCACTGATTTGCATATACCTTTATGTATACTATGTAAATGTTTATTTAACTAAATCATCATACGTTAAAGTCCCCAATTTTCCGTGATACGGAAAACGAAAAGATTTCACAGAATTCAGGAAGAACACGGAATTCATGGAATTTCACAGAAAACGCAATTTTTTTTTTTCAGGCCAACAAAAAATTGAATTCAGAAAAATACAGTGAAAATTATGAAAAACAAAGCAAAATGCAATAAAGCAGAAACGTGCATCAGTGGAAAATCTGGATCAATCTCTCTCACACCTCCCTGATCAAACCTGTACGCAGTGTTTAGCATGTCAGTGTTCACCAAGTTTTATTGCAGTGATTAGGGTAACTTACGGTTTTCTAAGATTTTTACTTTTTACAAATGCTTTATCATATGTTTTGTATATGTCACCGAAGAACACGGAATTTGCATTTTAGAAAACGGAAAACTGGGGACTTTATCACACATATACCAGTAGTTTTCAATGACATATCTTTCTGTATACTGCCATTATATTCCATTCCATGTTATTGTGCATAAGGACCTTTAAACCTATACTGTGCTAGCAAAGAAATTAAATGTATTCTATCATTACTTATAATCATCACATCATAATTATCACATCATGCCCGATATACTTCTTCTGTGCATGCAAGACATTCATGTAGGGCATACATGAAAAATCAATATCTTCTTTTTCAATGTGCTAAAATTTGCCTTGCTACCCCCCCCCCCCCCCCCCCCCCCAAAAAAAAAAAAAGAAAAAAATCAAAATAAGAAAAGAATAACAACAAACTAAACTGGAACAAAATAACTAGGACAAAAAATGCTAGCACCTTTCCTTGTCTTTCTATTTTTCATCTCTCACAATAATTTATTTACAAAATAGAAAGATGCAGTGGTTTGCTTAATTTTTTCTTCTATTCTGTCGATTGGCAAAGATTTTTTGATAAAGCTAATTGATCAGTCACCTTTGACCAACAAACTCATAAAACCTTACAAATTCCTTGTGTTGGCTGCATATTCTGATAGTTTCTATAATATTCATTTAAACCTGTATGGAATATTGTGATGCGAAAGTATGGTGTATAAACAGCAATGTAAAATGCAATATCACATTAAAAGTTTGAAATAAAAATTGTTAGTATGTGCTATCTATCTCTTTTCCTTTCTCTATTTTTCATTTAGGTGAATGAAAGTTTTTACTTACTGTCGCAGCATTTCTGCCCTGTATTCTATCTTCTTTTGATCGCTGAGGTCAGGGTGTTTTCTTTCCAAGTGTTGTCCCATATGTGCGATGATTTGACCACATATGATGCATGTCCTTTTTATCCTGTGACATTTCCTGGCTGCTACTTAAAAAAAAAAAAAAAAATCAAGACCGTCAATTATCATTAGGCCTAATCATCCAGGACAGTCAATCAGAGTCTGTTATTTTTCTGCACCTTTAGTGTAAACACTGTTAATTTCGTGCAATCATACCTCCCAACCTTTCTGACTGAAAAATAGGGATGATTTTGCTCAAAATTAGGAAAGAAACGTATAGGAGTGTGCAGTAAATTCATCAAGAAAAATAGAAAAATCCTATTGAAACAAGAGCTTGGAATGGTCAAAATTCAGATTCTTTCCTCCAAATTCAGAATGGTTTGGAGGTCTGCTCATTAATTTTTCACGCTGGGCGACTCAAGTACATCTTCGTGGGATCTAAAATTCATGGGTTCTTAAATTCACGCTGCACAATTACTCACTCCCAAAAGTGCAAGATTTGATTTGATATTTTTAATGCATGACAATTATTTTCTGCCCTAGCTTTACCTCAAAATGATCACATTTGAACATAAATGACCAGCGCGGCTCCATCTATTATTTTACACACATGCTGTCTATTCAAATGCATACGGCAGACACAACTACACTAATACACTCTAAACTGAATTGAATTCAAACAGGCATTTAATCAGCTGAAGCACAATTCAACGTCCGTTCAAAACAAGAATAAAAGCGATTGTGCTGATATTTTCACAGTTCTAGAATTCGCACTTGCCAAAAAGAGTGTGAAATCCGGGAAAAATAATGTATGGCGAATAGGAATCTGCATTTACAGTAGTTTCCTTTAGTTTTATCAAATTATCACAGAATTTGCCTCAAATAACAACAAAAACAAGTATAATGACGGTATAAACTACAGAATTACAATCTCTATCTCTATGTGTCTTTCCTTCCGCAACCCAATATTCTATCGCCATAAAAGAGCTTAAAATACACACATACATTACATATATCCACCCTGGTCACAATAAATTAGTCTTACATGTAAGTCAGAACAAAAATGGCAAAAAGAATACATTTTAGCTATTTGTTCTTCCTAAGAAAATCACAATAAAATAACGGCAATTTAGAAATATAAGGGAAACAGGAAAAAAAAAAGGATGAAATATATCTTTAGCCTATATGATCTGAAGCAAGCGAAAAATAGGAAAAGAATACATGTAGGAGTGCAAAATACATTCCTGAAATTATACTTTTTCACTATTTTCATCATTTTTTTGTAAACTGTAAACTTGAAAGACTGCCCAGAGGACCAACAATGTTAGTCTAGTGAATGTTAAGACAGCCCATGAGACCAACACAGAAGTGGAGG
The DNA here is from genome assembly GCA_029962745.1 of Echinometra lucunter. Taxonomy (NCBI): domain Eukaryota; kingdom Metazoa; phylum Echinodermata; class Echinoidea; order Camarodonta; family Echinometridae; genus Echinometra; species Echinometra lucunter. The sequence goes on along the minus strand of CM057160.1, from coordinate 24,308,334 downwards.
AATGTTGGGCCCAGACTATGAAATTGGAGGGGCATCTATTGTTTGGCAGTTGGCAGACAAAGGGTACCCCTCTCCACTTCCTTCATTCCAGACCGACTCTCCGTTACCTCTGGACCAACAGTTTTTGTGGGCTGGCATGCACTCCCATTATGCCTAAGAGAAATGCACAAGGACAGATGGAAAGTCAATGCTCACATTTCTCAATTCTTGAGGCCTCATTCGGTTCAGTTGCGACGGTCACTCTAGTGAGTTAATTCTGTGAGATGGGTCAACAACAGTCCATCAACAACTTGCACAAGTCACATCTTCCGCTCCTATGTAAGTAATTACAGCCTTCTAACACTTTCTCATTTCAATTGGTCAATTCTCACTCGCGACATCTGCCATCTTGGAAACAGTTGTCAACCCACAAGTGGGAAAAATGGTCCTCTCAGGGTACGAATGTTGGTGGCGCATGCATTGTGAAACGCAAGAATTGTAATGACTTTTAACTTTGTCTGTGGATGTGTTGAAGAGGAGGGAGCTGTCAGATAGAGGAGGTTTCCCTGGTTTCTTACCTTGATTCTCTTCCCCAGCTTCATTCATTCCTCCAACGTTCTTCCCCTTGGTTTCTTTGGTCTGGTCCATCTGCGATTAATATCAATGAAAAGAGTTTGATCAGGATTTGTAAACCCATCCTTGACTGGAATTATTTGAAGCCTAATGTATCAGCTTTTCTTCTTTACACTGACAACATGAGCATTTCTTTTTGAGATTCAATTGAGATCAATCGTAAGTCTATGGCAATCCATGTACTAAAGAGATACAATAGATTGTAAAATTGATTGTATCTGTTTATGTTACACACCCAGAACTCTGGTTTACCTTTGAAGGAAGTCATGTACCTATAATAAATATAAATTGACAGAAAAATCTAGAATATTATTAATTTGCTTAGATAAACAGCAATTTTGGCATTTTCATTGATTTGCCAATTTAAGTATTTTAGTGCTTAGTTTACTTTACAAAATTTTAGCATCAAACAACAAGCACTAAATCAAGCTAGGTAGCTTCGCAAAATGGAGTGGTGCAAAATGACCCATCCGGAACAAAAACAATACAGACAATATGCACTTTACGTTCTGGATGAGTCTTTTTGCTCCTATCCATGTCGCTAAGCAAGAAGATTATGTAGTAGACAACTAAAAGAATTCATCCTTTATCAATAAATTCATGTAAGAAAATAATAATAACAATAATATAAACAATGTGATAAATTTCATGTGTTGTAAATTGTAAATATCTGTACATACTGTAAATTGTAAATATGTTTGAATTTCAATGATTAATATATATATGAGTTTGTGATGGGGCTAACCTCGATTCGCAATATGCTATTGTTGTTAGATCCTTTTACCAAGTACATGTATGTTGATATCTTTATTATACAAAAGCAATGTGTGTATATATGCTTGTATTTTGGTAATAAACGATCAAATCAAATCATATCAAATCAAATCAAATCAAACTTCAGAGCAATACCTGAGGGTCTTGCTTTTCCTCCACTGTCTCTACTTTGACTACATCAAAGACACTTTTTCTAGTGACCCTTGAGTTTGGTTGTTCTATTGCCGTCACCTGGCCAGCTTGCTCTTCCTCGACTGGCTCTATCTTAACCACATCAAAGACAATTTTTTCAGTGCCCCTTGAGTTAGGTTCTTCTGCGGCAGTCACTGCACCACTACCTGCATAAAATCAAGAAAACCATCACAAAGTTATCTCCAACACATACAGTAATCTAATCAATTTCTTGCATAAAACCAAGGAGCTTCAAACCGATTCACGCTTATCGGCACACGATGCACGCAACTTCTCCACTCCCAAAGGAGCATTCCAGCCAGGCACCTAAGGTAGATGCTGAACCACAATGACTTTCCAACCCTACTGGGTACCAACTTACTACCTCCACAGAAATGTAGAATAATGTTTTGCCAAAGGACACTAGTTCTGCAGCGAGGTTTAATTTACATAAGTACAATCATTGTCACTGCCATCTTATCATGTGTAGCTTAATGAAAACAGATGTTTTGACAATAATGATTGTGTAAGCATGTTCAGTCATTGACAAAGGAGCAGGTAACCCTCATTTCAGTTTTGTTTTGGCTGGTGTGCTCTTGCAGAATTTGTCTTTGATTCAAAACACTGCTAGGGGAACAGCAAACCTGAGAACATGTTAATTTTATTTGTGATATAAAATTTATTATTACTGATCTGCACGCTCTCGCACACATGTATGACCTTATTAAACGAGAAGGACATGATCTTCATAAGATCCGTGCATTATACTTCTGGAATACTAAGAGAAAAATGGGGAAGAACAGGATTATAAATCTCAAACATTTAATTGAAATATTACCTCTATCCTGTAATATTCACACAATTTTCGAGATGAAAGACATAGATTAGTGAATTCATAAGCAAGTCGGAACAGCTCACAGGCAGTACCGTAGATATGTAGCGCAGCCAGCTAGCTAGCTAGCTCAGCCGCGCAGCTCTCGCACGTGGCCATCACACATACCGTACTTAATTATAGCAGGGCTTGTAACGTGAATCCTTTCGTTGTGCGCCATCTTTCAGCTGAGGGAGCAATTCTCACTAACGGTCAATTAAATTTTGAATCTTAAGATATTTTTTGTGGTAAGAAAAAAGTAAGCTCTGATAAATTATAGAAGATTATTTCCTTAAAACCGAATTTCACGCTTTGTCAATTTCAGGGATAGGTTATATAGCTTTTCTCTCTCAAATGATGACAGGGTCAGGGAACTTTCAGAATTAGGTCTGCAAAAGGGACGGGCTACCTTCAAACCTCTAAATTGGTTCAGTAAAACTATACTTTTTACGTGACTAATATCTGTTTCCATACAGTCCCCAAAAATCAACAAGCACATGACGTGCGTCCAAAATGACCAAATAAGAAACAAACCTTTGGCATGGGATAGTAAAGATTTCATGTTGGCAGTTCCTCTCTTAAGTTTATGAGCCTTTTCAAGATGATTGTCGATCCTTTGAACTGGCATTAGGCACAATGGGCACTTAAAAGCATTTTTTATGTTCTCCTTTGCAGTTCCTGCCCTCCGGATAGGTGTCCTAGATGAGGGGGAAAAAGATTTATATTCTACATTCATCTTTTAACATGTTTTCAACATCAACAATGTCTTCCTTTTTTTAAGGGGGGGGCACATACCACAAAATTATCTGACAGGCAAAAAAAAATACACAACTCAAATAATACAAAAAAAATTATCATCAAGCATTTTTGAGGTCTTATCGTTGTTGAAAATTCTGACTAGCAAAAAAGGCAATAACAACACAAAATCTACACTT
>CM057160.1:24265891-24298139 GCA_029962745.1 Echinometra lucunter | reverse complement strand
TGACAAGCAAAAGCTGAAAGTTTCAGGGGTAACACTCATGCCAGATTTGCTGTGGTCTCATATACTCTTTTTTTGGTGCAGTGCAAGTACCTTTTGGGGAAAGTAAATGATTTTTTTTTTCAATTCAATAATCTCCAAACCTCACACTAGACACCTATGTTTATACAACTAATCTAGTTGCTTTAGAACAGTTTCTTTCACATTATGATCACATGACCAGAACTCCAGTTCATCTTTAAAGTCATCAGATACATACATGCTATACATGAATGGGTACTTGGTACATGGTACATGTACATCCAAATTGATTAACAGACACATGTGCCTTATCAGAGGAATGTGTACTTCTGTCATGTGAACATATGAGGTATTCTAACATGTGGCACTGGTTCAAAGTACATCTGCTTAAAAAAGACTGCATGTGCATGCAGCTGTATATAGGGCTCAAAGAACTTTGGCCACCTTGTTTTAGCGAAATGTTTCTTAGGAACCTTCTTGGCGAGAAGCTTTGTTGGATTGAGTATTATTCACAGTTTTGCACCTTCTAGTCAAATTTGTCTGTCGTCGAATATCACACTTTTTTTTATTATAGTATCTCCCTGTAAATCGGTCATCAAAAGAATGACTGCAAATGATGATGATAAATTGGTAAGGAGAAGAGGGAGGGGAGATGGGGGAGGAGGAGAAGAAGGAAGAGGAGGAGGAGAGGGGAAAGGAGGAGGAGCAGGTGGAGGAGAGAGGAGAAGGAGGAGAGAGGAGGAGGAGGAGGAGGAGGAGGAGAGGGAGAGGGAGGGGGAGAAGGAGGAAGAGGAGGAGGGGAGGAGGAGGAAAGGGAGGAGGAGGAGGAGGAGGAAGAGGAGGAGGGGAGGAGGAGGAGAAGGAGGAGGAGGAGGAGGAGGGGGAGGGGAGGAGGAGGAGGAGGAGGAGGGGAGGAGGAGGAGGAGGAGGAGGAGGAAGAGAGCAGTGATGATAATGATGGAAATAGTAATTTGAACGTTTTACTTCTGCTACAGAAGCATTGATTGCTACCTATGGCATGAAATTTACAAAAGATCCATGTGAAATAAGATGGCACTGTTTTCATCTCTTGCAGGAACAGAGATTGAAGGAGACCCAACAGAAGGAGTCCATCTCATTCACACCGGAGCCTACTGTCCAGAGCGCCCCACAGCCAGCCGCACCGGCACCCGCCTCAAACCCCTTCATCAACCCTCCAGCACAGCCCCAACCTGTCTCAGTATCAACGTCCGGCCAGGATCTGTTTGCTGCCCCCACAGGTTTGTCCAAAGAGAGGAGTGTTAGTACAGATGAAACTGTTGTAGAAGTAACAAAATTTACTGAAGTTTTCATGCAGAAGAAGCAGAAATGTTCATGTATATTTTTTCCTAAAAATTCAAGTGGCCAATCGTTCGTAAGCAAAACAATATGGCATAGTTATAAACACAAATTTGATTGCTTATAAAGAAATGAATTAACTATAAAAGAGAGCCGAGCCTTGTACCAGTAATTCATGTCACATTTAGGGCTACTTTGTGTTTTTCATTTATTGATTTGATAAGTTATATATAACTCAATGATGTGTGATCTCTATTATTCAGTTTCCTTGTCTTTAGTTAAACAACAACAGTCAGTCAGATATGAAGCTCTCAGAGAACCTGATTCAGTGATGCCAACTGCTCCTTCTTTGCAGTATTTTATACTTTTTTTTTAAAGGAAAATTACAGGTTTCAAATAAAATACTGTTTTTCTGGAACTTTAATTCACTTCTATGGCTGTATACTCCTTTTCCACTCACAATGCTTATTTTCAGATGCAAAAATACTGAAAAACTTGACAAAAGGATGGTATCTCAACTTATTGGTCTCCAATTTAATCCCATGTCTGCTCTCCTTCAAAATGCCATCCCATAGGTTCAAAATAGCCTCCAGGACGAGATCAGATATGTGTAGTCTTTTTCCGTCAGTCACTGTGTGTTTTCATTCTCTGTTTATACAGCAAACAACAACAATCAACCAGGGATGAAGCCGTCACAGGACCTCATCGGTCTCCAGTCCAACCCGATGTCGGCCATCCTCCAGGCTCAGATGGCCACCCAGGTCATGACCTCCAACCAACCTCAGGCGTGGGGATCACCAAACGGTAAATACATCCCCTTCTCCCCTTCCTCTCTTTCTACCCTTCATTGTTGAAAGCAGAGGCGTTGACCCATTATCGCAATGTGTTGCCCAGGAATTTTTTAGTGTTTAACCCATTAGTGGCTTTAGTCGACTTGTGGCACAAGCAATAGACTACCACTGTCGACTTTTGGCACACTTTTTCTGTGTACCATACACTCTTGGGGAGCATTTCATGAAGTGTCTTGTCAGTGATTTTTACTGATGATTTTACTCTCAGCCAATCAAATGCAAGGACTTCAGTAGCTTATAACAGTTGTCAGTAAAAATCACAGACGACACTTCATGAAACGCTTCCCAGATCCAAACAATGTGGCAGTCCGGAGTTTCAGTCTACAGCAAATAAAGGGTTAATGTGCAGTGCAAGAAAAAACTAAAAAAGCTTTACCTGCACAGCTAGAAAGAGCTAGGCCCCTTGTCATAAAACTTGTTATCAAGTAACAACTGCCACATTCCTGTGCCAAATTTGCTCTCAGCCAATCAGATGCAAGGATTTTAGTAGCTTATAACAGTTATTGCAACTTGTTACGGATAAGAAGTTTTATGAAACGGGGCCCAGAAAGCACCCCTAATTGTGGTTCCCATACAGGATTCATGCTGTTCAGTGGTTTTTTCAATGGGCTCTCTGTGATATGGAACCTGCTAACAATGCTCATCTCGATCAAAGATACCATCTAATTTGCTGTGTGTTGCATCATCGCACTCACTTGTTTTGTCTAATGGAAAATGCTTTTTTCACCTGTCCCTTATTCATAGCATTAAAGAACACCATGTTTCTGATAAGCCATTCAGTCAAAATATATATTTTCTTTGTCAGTGTGAACGAATTGTTGCAAATCCATTCCGGTTTTTGTTTGTAACCCGTCTTGCACTGTAGCCAAACATTCAGCCCAAGGCTGCTTGGTGGCTCCAGGCTTTAAAGTAGATATACTGTACAACAGAAGCTGAAGCTGAAGAAGAGACGAAAATGAACAGACTCTGTCATTCCACAAGCCTTAGTTGCATTGTCATTGTTTTTGTCATTCCAACCAAGTTTTGAAGGCGGAATGTTTATAAAGATGCCAGGAAAAAAGGGAAAAAAGAAATCTGTTGGTGAAGCAATTTCATTTAAAATAATTTCTCCTGTCAAGTTTTGAGAAGGTTTCTTCTCAGTATGTCTGTTTGATGTAATATTTTCTTTGTTAGGAGAAATTCGCTCAATAGACAAAATTAGTGATCCTTTCAACAGCTATTTCTTGCAGTTTACATGTAATGTTTAAGGTGGCAAGTTTTGCTTGTTTGAAGAATTAGAAAACATGAGCACTGCTTCCTTTTCAAATGCTTGAACCTTTCTAATCATGCCTTCTATGGTGGCCAACAAAAGCAAGAATTTTTTGATATTTAAAAAAAAAAAATCATACTGCAGTACATATCTATTGGACCTAATTCTGTGAAGAAAATGTTTCAGATGAAAATGAATCCTTTGTATTTTGTCCCTAATTTGTTAACCGTTTTACGAAGTCTCTTCTGTATATTTTGCACTCACCTAGTTTCCAGGTGTATCATAGACTGTTATGTTGATATCCATCCTTCCGTCCAGTGACAGGGAAGCAACTGATTGTTTCAGGGAAAAATTATTTTTTTTCCGGGGCTGCTGTTTGAGCTTACTCACTGAATTTTCTTCATTGTATTACAGTTTACATCGGAGCCTATGAAAATTTCATGGGCACTTTTTTAGTTTTCCAGGGCTCTCTGTGGCATTTCGGGGGCGATTCGCCCCGAGCCCCCGTATATTTTTTTCCCTGGATTGTTTTTCACAATTGACTTTTCTTGATTTGGGATACTTTTTTTTGTATGCACTACATGATGATGATGAAATGAAGGTCACATGACCCCCAATTTCCGAAATACAGACACATCAAAAGGAAGCAGCTCCATGGATTTCCACATAAAACAGTGACATGTTTTCCTCATTTACTAAGAAACTCAGTTGTTTCCTTTTGTCAATGGACTGCAGCATAGCGTAAAGTCCCCAGTTTTCCGCAATACGGGAAACGGTAAAATTTCATGGAATTTGGGAAGAACACAGAATTCACTGAATTTCACAGAAAACCTGGTATTTCAGGCCCCCAAAAAATTGAATTACGAAAAATAGGCCTACAGTGAAAATCATGAAGAAAAAAAAGCAAAATCCACTAAAACAAAACCGTGCATCAGCGGAAAAATCTGGATCAAACCTGTTTTGTGTTAAGCGTGGGTTCACAGTAGGGTAATTTACGTTTTTCTAAGATTTTTACCATAGTAGTACATGTACAATTGCTTTATCATATGCTTTGTACATGCCACCGAAAAACACAGAATTTGAAGTTTAGAACACCGAAGAACACGGAATTTGCAAAAATTTTAGAAAACGAAAACTGGGGACTTTAGCATAGCCTTTCCTTTGAGGCCATTAGACCTGGTCCAGCCAGCTTTGTTGTATCCTGGAGTTGCTAGTTCCTCCACTCCTAAGCAGTTCTATATCATTGTCTATATTGTGCGCTTCACCTTCAAGTTGGTGAGGTAGTTTGATAATGCCGAAGGGCTCCGGACAGAGCAGTTGCAGTGGATCATTGCAGTTACAAGAGTAGCACCCTTTGACAAGACCGTAGCACTCAGTTAGATAGTCCATTGACCGAACTATCAGTATGCTAGGAAAAATTCAGTGGGATAGCACCCCTTTTATACATGTTTATTCACAGTACATGTACTTGTACATGACTCCAATGTTAGCAATCACATGTAGGCTAGTTCAAAGTTATGACATACATTTATAAAGCAATATCCTTTTGGAATCTTCCAGGTTGTTCATTTTAACATTCATCAGGACTAGTATAAGTGAAAATTCCTTTATTCGAATATTAAGTAGTGATGTGGTAGTACAGGGTATGGAATTTTTTACTGATATAATTAATTGGAATTTTCTTTCTTTTCTTTCCACCTTGTACATTCAACCATGTAAAATGGCCATTATTTTGTACTCGATGTACTATTGTGATATACATGTAATACCCATTGTGTAAACTTATGTACCATTTTTGGTAATATATTGATATATCTTTCCTAATGGTTGTGGTTGCTTATCATTGTGGGTATCACTGTAAGTAGAAACAGCAGGATCTGTAGATCCTCCGAACCCCTTTACCTCAAGTGATCCAGCAAACCCAGCTTCTGTTGACCAACCTCCATTTGTTGCCAATTTTGAGGGTCAAGCCTCTATCTCGGAGCACACCGACCAAGCTGTTGAGCCCAAGGAGGGTGCTAGCACCAAATTTGATCCGTTTGCTGGCATTGAAAATGATTACATGACCACCAAGAAGAATGTTGCGCCTCCTCCAGGCCAGGGGGATCTCATGGCGCCCTTGGCACCTGAGACGGTTTCCATGAACCAGTTGGACCCCTTGTCTCCCAGTGTCACTGTCCATAGTTCGCTGTTGACCACCCAAGCCCCTTCACAGCCTAAACCGGTGCCCAACTACTCCCCACCCTTTGATACCACCAGCTCTAGCTTCCTACCAGCCACTGACCCTGTTGCTCCCAAATCCCCCGCTCGCAGTCCCACCCCAAATTATTCCCCCATGTTGGATCCTATTGGTATCGATGTGTCATCAGCTATTGACCAAGCAGCCCCCAAGTCTCCTTTTGGCAGCCCCGGCCCCTCAGCCCCAAACTATTCTGTGTCGTTTGACCCGATGGGCCATAAACTGTCCCCATCCAAGTCTCCCAAGTCACCAGCCATGAACCCTAAGTTCTCCCCCACCCATCGCCCCACACCCTTCCCATCTCCGAGCTCGTCCCCACAGGTTCCCCTGCAGAACCCCCTGGTTTCGTCACCCGTCGTGACATCAGACTTTACCCCCATCACCACTGCTGCAGATGACCCCCAGGGAGGAACCCACTCTTGGGATGTTGACAAGTCCTCTGAGATCGAATCCATCTTTGGAGCTCGACCTCTGACCCCTTCTACTGCTGCTGCTGCTGCTGCAGACCAGAGTGTTCTTGGACAAGGCTTTGAAAGTAAATAGGTCATCGCATGTGATCATATTGGTGTAGCTGTATTTGTAGTGGGCCCCCAGTGATTCTATGCCATTTATTTAATATTTCCTGTTTTGTTTTCATGTTATATTATCAGTGCAAAATAATTATAGTATCATGACGCCTCTCGATGTTTTGTCTTAATATGGTGCAGATTGTTTCTTGAGCTTTTTATGGTATCCTTCATAAACCATACATGTAGATGTACCTCTTAATTATGTTGATAGCACTTTATTATACAAGGTAATGTGCTATAGAATACTTCATCTATGTTTCTTTCTCATATCAAGATCCACATGAGAGATTGCCTAAAGTCAGATTGATCCTTTTAATCTTGCCTATGCTTGATAAATTTCATTTTTTTCATGATAAGTTAGTGGTATTCCTCATTATAGAATATTATATTGTCTGTTACTAATCATTGCAGTGCCAGTTATAATGAAGAGTATTTTTAGTAACTTTATTTGTCACCTTGTCAGTTTTGGAAGAAGTGTACAATTGTACAAAAATGATCATTTATGTTTACTACCCTTCAAAAATCAGTTTCCTTTCACCTTTATATTCTCTCGCCCATATGTAAGCTTACATGTACATTGTGGATTCTGTTCTATAGACAGTATATGTACATGAAGAAATGGACGTGCACTGTGTTTATGTAATGTACATCACATAGTCAGTATACTGTGCATATTCATGGTATGATGAATTTTGAAAAAAAAATTGAACTATTGAAGATTTAAGTGTAAGTCATACATGTACTTCTAGCACTTTTAGGTCATTTGATGATTATTGATATATACAGAGTTGTATTATAATACTATTAGAGAAAGATACCCATTTCTTCAAAAAATCCTGCTTTCTACAATATTAGGAAGATATTTTTTCGTTGTGTTCATTATGTGAAACAACTGGCGGTAAACCCCTTTCCTTTTATGTACCTACAATGTATCATTACTTGCTTCTGAATGTACATTTTCTTCAACCGAAACTAAAATTCATCTCAGCTCAGTTTAGTTGCTGTAAACATAGACTTAGGACACAGAGCTCAAATTTTAGCTAGAAGAATCTGAAAATATCTTTGACTGCAGGAGACATATAGGCTGGAAATGGCACAGAATGCCAGCAGCCTTGTGCTGCATGTACCCTACTATCAGAGTCATACACTATGAACATGGCGGACAAAGAAAGCGGACAAAATAAACAACCTCTCATTCTACCCTTCACAATGGTTCTGGTAGTCAAAAGAACATCCCTTCACTGCTATTATGTTTAATCATGTAGTTCCAGGTGAATATGCATGTGACACCTGTTCCACATATTTTAGACAATAGCAGTGAAGGGATGTTCTTTTGACTGCCAGAACCATTGTGAAGGGTAGAATGAGGGGTTGTTTATTTTGTCCGCTTACTTTGTCCGTCATGTTCATAGTGATATCACTGAATTTGAAAACAAAAGGAAAACAAATGAAGAAGCAAACCAAAAGTAAGTGCACAGTGGTCCGAGTTTACAGTAACAAACTGTAGTGTAATCACCATCATTTGAAAGTATCCCCTTCCAAAAATACCCCTTTTCCATGCACATATACAAATGTATCATGGTGCTACAGTACTGTTACCATGCGGCATTACAGTGTCTCCTTTTAGTCACACTTTTGCTCTCTTTTGATTCAGAATGCTAGTAATTACCTGTACATGAACATAAAAAGAACAATTCATTGAAAATTTGAGTCTATTTCCAGTGCAGTATGACGTGTCATTTTGGAATAAGAGCGATTTCATTTTAACAAATCATTAGGCTCTTGAAATTGACAATGGAGAGTAAATTTTAAAAAAAAAACGGTAATCACTGTTTTTTGTGTACAAATTGGCAATTTTTCTGTTAAAATTTTAATTTTCATTCCCAGTGTTTTTTTATTAGTTTAAACTACAGGAGTGGAAAAAAAAAAACCCCAATAATTTTTGCCAGTTCGAGGAGGGACAGCTGATTAACTTAGACTTTAAGGACATTCTTTACTGCTGTGGGTTAATTTGTAAGTCCATGCATAGGGAAAAAATGTAAAGTTTGGGACATGTATCATGAAAATATTGAGAATATCCTTAGTTAGGAGCCAAGATTGCCTCTGGCCCCCAACATATTGTTGATAGTTGGTGCCTAATTACCCCCCCTCCCCTTATCATCACAAAGGTTATATTTTAAATGTCCTTTTCTCCTGAAAAAATGATTATTAGTTTAAGACGTAGAAACTGGAATTCAAGCAGGCAAACTTGATTTTTTTTTAAAGGGACATTCCAGAAATGGTTGTCTAACCTTTCATCTTGTAGATTTTTTTTCTTTTTTTTTTTCAGGAGAGGTTTCAAAGGCCATCAGTCATGGTAGTGGTAGATCCCTGCCCCCTTTTCATAAATGTACTAACCATAATGCACCATTCAAGGGAAATCCCCTTGTAATGACCATCAAGATTATGTCGTTTGTTGCCTTGAGGTGTTTTCAACATCAAAGATTTACAAAAACTTATGATTGGAACATCGATTGAGCAAATAGGCTATACTAAAAGAAGCATCGCTCTGCCTGTTTTCTTCACAAATGATGCACCTGATGCACATTCGGAAAATGTTCTCTCTCCAGTGCATTAACCCATAGAAGTACTTTGTCACCTTTAGGAGACCTTTTGCAGTATCTGTTGGTCCAGAATGTTCGGCAGTACATATCATACATGAGCAGAAAGAGGAAAAATGCACTGAAAAATTTGAGCCCATTCCTATTGCCGTATGGTGTGGCGTTCTCGAATTAGAGCAGTTTAACTGTTACTAATCATTAAACTCTTTAGATTGGCAACGCAGTGAATAATACATAATCACTGTTTCCATGTTCAAATTGGCAATTTCTGATTAAATTTTACAATTATATTTCATTTTGTTTTATGTTATATCCATATTTATCTTTTTCAAGCTATGTAAGCATGGAAAAAAATATTTTTTATTGCCAATTTGAGGATTGAAGATGATTAATTTAGAGCTCAAGAAAGCTCTGTACTGCTATGGGTTAACACTAATGATAGTACATTATGTAGGGACTTCAAATGGAGAAATGCCAAAGGTAAATCCTTGCTGACAAGGGTAATGATGCTTTCAAGACGTGTTTTAATATGCTTTGGTCTTCACCGCCCATTCCTGTCCTGTGGCTAGGCCAGATCACTCAATTTTACCAAGGGTACACATCTCCTTGCCAAGAACTCTATGTGACCCCCCAATGAAGAAACTATGAATCCACTTTTCTCATCTAAATATGCAACCATAAAGGCTTATACACTTATTAAGCAGTAAACCACCACAGGTTTTTTTTGTTACTCGTACACAAAGTGAGTGGTATAATGAGGTGGCAAAAAATAAAACCCCCCAAAACACTGAGGCAAAAAAGATAATCTTTGCATCCCTGTGGTTTAGAGGCTTGGACCAATCAAATTCTTATAAAACTATTGCAAAATTTCAGTTTCTCTGTACAACTTATGGCAAAACTCTTTTATTTGAGCATTGATGCAGTAGTGGGCATCTAAGTGGTGTGGATCACCATATGTGAACACTTAAAAAAATTGGAGTTTGCCTTTGGATGTCTGAACAAGCCTTGATATTTCCTGGATGGTCATTAGATGGGGATTTCCCTCCTGATTGGTGCATGAAAAACTCATTCATCAGCTTTTTCATCTCCATATAATCTTGTAATCTTTCTCACAGAACACCCCCAGCCCATCCTTTCTTCCATGATCTCATCGCCAGGTATCAAACAGGGCATGGTGTGACGCTAGAATTGTCCTCATCAAACCATCTCTTTCTGTGCTGCTGAAGTGGTCACTCCTGCAGTTTTGACTTTGTCTTTGTGGTATTATAAGCAAAACTGCATTACCAGTACTGCACAAGTGTGTGGTTATATGTTCTGCATGCTGCAGTCATAGCTACATATACAAGATGGACACCAGGGGAACGTTTCATGAAGTGTCTTGTCAGTGATTTTTACTGACAAATTTTCTCTTGGCCAATCAGATGCAAGGATTTTAGTAGCTTATAACAGATGTCGGTAAAAATCACTGACAAGACACTTCATGAAATGCCCCCCTGGCCACTGAAATGATGGACTGAAATGATGGACTGAGCAAAAAAGATGTATTTTACCCAGCATTGCTGAGATTTTGTCAATAGAAATTCACTTTGCCGTGATGATAAGGAGAGTATCCTCTCATCCTTTGTGTGGAAACGAATTGAGATATTTACAGGTCTGTGTCTTTAACATGATGCTCAGTGAGCCCCTAGGAAAATATTTGAAAATTGATGAACTGCAGAAGTGACCACTTCAACAGTTTACATCGTAGACTGTGAGCTAAAGCTTAAAAGCACCCCAGTTGTTCATCAAATAGCAATTTACTGGACTATGAGATATGCCTGTCACAGATTTTTTGATCGGCCATTGGTTTTACACATGTGCAGGTACTGGGATATGCACATCGACATTATTGAAGGTTTACGCTGCTGACCCAAGATCAAACTATTTTTGCCTTTCATTTGTTTAGTATTCAATTTAAGGAGGACAAATTTTCACTGTATTTTGCTGTTTACCGTCTAAAAATCAAAGAAATCTGATGAATAGTTTTTGAGGGGCCTGCCAAAACTGTGCATAACCTTTAACAAGCTCTCTGTTTTACATGATCCAGCAAATTCTGTTTGGTGTACCGGTACTACCTATCATGAAGTGAATTTGTGCCATGTGGAATAAGGTGTTGATGTGGAAATAGTTTTCATTTTTAGTCAAATGAAACAATTTTACTTTTCTAGAATGGTTAGAATAGTTTATTTCCATCAGATTCATCATGTGCCATAGTTGATGTGAATGCCCTTCTATATCACACTCGCTGGAAAGGAAAAATGTTTGATATGGAAATGATGGTTTTGCAAGTAAACCCGGCACACGGAGGCACAACTAGGCACAAAAGCACCCCTCCCCCATAAAAAAATGAATAAATAAAAATACAAAATGAAAAACAATGAATGAATGACAAACAAATTAATAGATGAGTATTAAAATAAATAGTAATATTGATGATATAAATAACTTTTCCCCTGTTTTAATCAGATGCATTCATCATGAACTACTGTGATGCTTTGTTAATTTACATTCATATTTTTCTTTTTTGTTTGTGTGATATAGAGGGGAGTTTTCTTTTTGGTATTGAAAAGATGTAAAGAAGCTGTGATGAGATGTATTTGAAGTTGTTAGGATTCTTATGTTTCACGGCATCAAGCTGATATCATGATATTCTTTAAAAAAACAAAAACAAAAAACAAAGAAACTTTTGATTATATCTGACTGTTGATTAATGTAGTGAGTTATTATTTAATGAATTCTTTTCAGTGTTAATTCATTTTGTCATAAGCATGGTGTCTTTATTTCCAAAGAAAGGGCTTCTGTTGCTGATGTCTGTCCCATTGTCAACATTCCATCATTCCTTTGGATCTTTTGCTGTGGTCATCCATTCATCATGTTTTCTATTTTCTTGTCTATCATTTAAATAGCAACCTGATGATATTTCTGTAAATGTAGTATACATCATGGCTTCATGTCTCCCAGATCATGATTCTGTATTAGAAAAGAGTAACATTCGTACAGTAGCATCCTAGCAATATACTGTAATATTAGTAATGATTTGTTATTGATGAATCATAGAATTATTTCAGCCTTAAGTTTGAATCTTTTATTCAGATATTTTGTATCTTTTTCTTTTATTCATTGTGTTTTGTGATCCCTTGTCAGTTTTAATGTATCAGCCAGTTCAGATGTTACATTTGTAATGTAATACTTGATAGTACATGTAGATCTATTCATGGAGTGACTTATAGTATGGTCGACATGTTTACTTGCAAGTCCCGAGTCTATGGTCTGTACTGTGTGTTGGATAGTTGCACTTTAGGGATATTTGATATTCAGATGTTTGTTGATGAGTTTTGTCTACGTTTGCTGTGTATCTGTCATTTTGGTACATGTA
Source organism: Echinometra lucunter (assembly GCA_029962745.1). Taxonomy (NCBI): domain Eukaryota; kingdom Metazoa; phylum Echinodermata; class Echinoidea; order Camarodonta; family Echinometridae; genus Echinometra; species Echinometra lucunter. The sequence continues at coordinate 24,285,881 of CM057160.1, read as the reverse complement.
TGTTCAACATACAGTAATGGGAACATTATTATTTGAATTCCCTTTTACTGTTTGACTGTTGTTTAATCTGTATAAGGAAAAATGCTGTGGAATTTCTTGATTAAATCAAGTTTTTGTTAACATTATTCACTGTATTCATGCACCCCATGCCCTTTTTGTGTTTTTATAAGGATTTATTTAGCCTCAGTCAACTCAGTCAGGTCACTCAGGTGTTCATCAAATAATTTTTGTTGTTTATTTATCATTTCAATTTTTTTCATTTCCTATTGAAAAATGTGTCACTGGTAAAGCTATCATTTCCATGGTTAACATCAGTATCACTGTCATCATTGTTACCATGATCCTTATATTAGTTGTAAGCACAAGGCATGAACTATAGTCCGATGAGTTAAGAGTTTCAAGATGTACGGTATGGTTGCGAAATTTTCATTTGAAATAACACAGTTGCACTACATATTTCATTTTAGCTGAAATAAGAGCTAATTTTTTTTTTTTTTTAAATCTTTAGTTCTTTGCAAAGTCATTCATCCTTTAGTGTATATACCCATCAATTGCTCCTTCACCCAAGCAAAGCTATTTAAAGTTTCTGTGCAGATGTTTGTGTTCTATTGCCACCAGTTGATTGATTGTCTCTATTGAGGGTATCCATGCTAAAGTGTGATTCAGGGTTATGAGGCTTCTTCTCCAATTTTTTTTTCTAATGTGCTTATTCATCTTTTGTCTACATCTTTCTCTCTCTCCATGCCATTCTTTTTCCTTCCATCTCATCTCGCAGGTTTTGCAAATAATAATGACATTGGGGCGAACTTTGACAAGGCTTTCGGATCCAGTGTGCAGCCCATAGGTAAAACTGTGCATGCAGATAGGATAGTCTCTTTTTTTAAGACACAGAGTGTATTTTCAGTTTATTTCATTTTTTTTCTTCATTTTTTTTATTTTCATTTTTTTCAGAGCAGAGTTAGACACCTAGCTTCTGTTTCATAGAATTTACTGTCAATAAGTGACAAAATGCTGTATCTCACAGCCAGTCAGATGCAGTTATTTCATTAGCTTCAACATGTATAAGTCCCTGCAATTTATCAGTGATGACAAGTTTTATGAAAAGGCCTTGATTTTAAGCTTCTTTTGTAATATCAAATGAAGGAATTATTGATGTGCTTTTCTTTATTGATCTTTTGTCAAAAGGTTTCCTGTTGTAAAGAGAGCACCTTTATATCTTCATGCATTCATTTCCGCTCTAAATGTTTGTCATAATAAACATAATCATTCGGTCAAAGTCAATCTGTTCATATCACTGTAAGCAAAAAGTTACCATATTTGTTGCTGAAAAGGTCCTGAGCAGGGCAAGACAAAGCTTCATATTTACATGTATGATCATGATTCATGATATCCAAGACATTTGATTCAGTTCCAGTAAAGTGTAGCCAATAATGATTTGGAAATATTGAGAAATTTATGCATTTATGCATACTTTAAAGTTCAGATTTTTCATCGTTAAGATAGATGATAATCGATTAATCATAGCAAGGTCTGAAAATGAATGCAGTTTTATTTAATGGACCATAACTCACAGTGCCCTAATGATCATGACTTGTTACTGTACCCATCTTAATGGTACAATTTCCTTTTATTTGATGTACAATTTATTGTATTTCTGTTGATAGTATTTAAAATTCTGAACTTATTTTGCTTGTGTTATGTATGAATTTAACAGTGTGTCCAAAAAATTATTGGCTTCTTTGTATATCTGGGGGCTGTTTCTCGAAATCGTCATAGGCCTGACTTCTTGGATATCCCATTGAAACATGTGTTGTAGAGTTAACTCGTGTTTCAATGGGATGTCCATGAACTTAGACTTACGAGGGTTTCGAGAAATTCAGCCCTGAAAGTTTTCTTAAGTTGATCCCTTCTGGTCTATAGGTTTATGTGCTTTTGATAGTTGTATATGATTTTAAAGAATGATGTACTTAAGCGATAATCATCCCGTCCCCTTCCGCCTCCTCCACCCATTACAGCCCAACCCGCCGCACCAATCATGGGGGACGTCCTGCAACCCATGAACAAACAAGCTCCTCAACCTTCACAGGCAGAAGTCATGGCCGCTAACGGGGGCAACAATCTCGACTCGACGCTAGTCAAATTGGCAACCAATCTGGACATCAAAGGTTCTGCCTCACCGAAAAAGTAAGTTTGAATTTCCCTATAGATGCTTCGTTTAATAATTTTGGAAGGCTTTAAAATGTGTGAATTCTCTTCATAGTGGTAGGCCTTTCATAGCTTTTGTTAGCTCCTGCTTAACCCATTCGTGACAGAAGTCCACATTTTGTGGTTTGGCCTAATATCTTTTGATGCAAAGCCCTAAAAATCATACCAAATACATGAGCAGAAAGAGCAAAAAATTCTATACAAACTGTACCCATTTTGGTTGTGTTAATATTCGTTGTTTGATGCTGAACATTTTTTAAAGGAAAATAAGCATTAAAATCCTTAAATTGGCAATGTGATAGAAAGTTTAAAATCACTGTTTTCCCCTGCAAATTGGCAACTTTTTGACTTTTCATCATAATTTCCGTCAATTTATATTCATTTCAGATACATGATGTTTTATAAGAAAAATGCAGCAATAAAATGAAAATGTTGGTTTGCCAATTTGAAGAATAAAAGCTGATCAAATTAGGCTTTAAATAATTCCTGTCACAAATGGGTTAAGAGATTGATTTAATCTCAACACCTGGAGCAAATGAATGAGAAATCCACTAGAGTGTATCACTTGTTGTTTTCCAGTTTAAGAACATTCAGATTTCATAGGGGCTGAAGTATTCTGTCGTGCATGTCAAATTCCTGAAAGAAAAAAAAAAGAAGAAAAATCACTGCAATGTTTTTAAGTGCAGTTCAGTGGGTCAGTCATGCAGTGCCGAGGTTTGATTTTTCATTTCAGGGTTTTTCATTTCACTACAGTTCGTTGTAATTTGGCATTGAAATAAGCTTATTTTTGCAGTGAACAGGGTTTGATTTTGCTCTGCGGTTACGATTCTAAAACTAAATCATATGTAGTACATGTATGTTGTAACATTTTTTAATCCGTCATAGATATCACTTGCTCACCGCTGTGCATGACTTGTGAAAACTAAAACAAAATCTCTTATCCATGCAAAAAAACTCAAACAAAAACATTGCAACGAGAGATTGTTGAAATGCTTTGATTTCAATGGCTGTTGTAGTATAGAATCATTGTTCTGAATTGTCATTACTCCATACATTTTCTACCTCATTTTTTTCTTCTTCCATGAATATGAAATAATATTGATTGTTGGATAAGAAGCATACCTTTGTACTGTGTTGTTTTGCTGTGTCTTTGGTGGTGTAATGTGTCTTTGTATGATGTGTCTGTGTTTAATGCTAAAATGTACATGTATATTGATTTCATTCACTCGTAATCCGATCCTCTTAACTTTCGTTTCTTTTTGAGATTACAATGCTGTAATCTTAGTAACTTACCATCTGTTCATTGCCTATGTACAGACCCAAACCCGTGTGTAGATATGAAAACCTTCCCTTTCTTTCTTCATATACTACATGTACATGTATAACCTTGCATTGTGGTCACCTTTCTGTAAAGGCCATGCCCTTTCTGCATATTCCTTCACCTCTTATATTTCTTTTACCCACATTGAAACATCTTTTTATCACATATATTTATTTATTTTTATCAATTTGAATCTTATCTCTTTTCCTGTTGTAATTCCTTTACTTTTTCAAAATTTTATGTGAGAAAGAATTACTCTGTTTATTTTCTTGTTTTATACTATGACATTCTGTTCTGTTTCCTTTCTTTTATTTGTATGTATCTTGGTACATGGTTCTGTTATATCATAAAAAGGGCAAATAATACCTTGCTCATTTAGTTTATGAAGCTTACATGTAATTCTCATTTTCCACATTTTGACATGAGATTAAATCACCCTTTTAATAAATCTTTTCTTTTTCGGTCTGCTTTTCCTGTCTGCACAATCACATCATACTTTCTTTTGCACTCCCTTGTGAAATATGTTTGTACATTCCTTCATTCGCCTATCAACCATTCCATTTTATGCTGTCCTCGTGTCAACCATTTGATGTTCTTGTTCCAATCCTTTATGATTACTTATTTTGGTTGATTTCCCTTTAATGACCTGCTAAAAAATCAATTAAACACCTACCCACCCCTCCCCCTTCCATCAATCTTCAACTCTTTTGACAAATTTTTCTTTTCTCATCTTCCTCCTCTTCCACCTGCCTGTGTTTAATTTACATCATTGATATTGTTTCATAAATGTTCTTTCCCACTGCAATACCTTGTCCATTGTCCATCCTCCACCTGTATTGTTCTATATTTGTCCCATATCTCCTGTCTCTATGCCCCTTCACTATAATTGTCTTCTACATTTTCTCTACTTGCTCCTCATTCTCCTCTTTTTGTCTTTGGATTTAAAAAAAAAAATCCACCACTCTCTGTTTTCTTCATTTACCAATATTCTTCTGCGATTACACCCCCCCCCCCTTCTCATCCACATCCATTCGACCTTCCTCCCTGTCCTTTTTTTCGCCTCCATTCACTCTTTATCCTTCCCATTTTGCCCCTTCAAATCTGCTGCCTCATCTTCATCTGTTTGCTCATGCCCGTCACCATCACCATCACCCCCCCCATCCTTCTTGCTATCTCTCTCTCTCTCCCTGAGATGCGTTCCTTCATCTGTGCTGTCATGTCTCATCACACATTTATTCTGCTTATCACCATCATCCTCCATCCTCCGTTTTGATTTCTCTCTGCAACTCTCCATACCTTCCTTCATCCCTCCATCTTCCCATCACCACCAACCCCATCCTCCCCCTTGCCTTCTCTCTCTGTGGTGCGTTCCTTCATCCCTTTGCTGTGTTCTCTCATCACACACTGACTCTGCCTGTCATCATTCTTCTCCATGCTCCTCTTTGTTTTCTTTCTCCATCTCTCCATAACTGTCATTATTACCCATCTGTCCATCACCACCACCACCTCCTCTATGCCTTCTCTCTCTCTTTCTCTCTCTCTCTCTGGGATACGTTCCTTCATCCATTTGCTGTGCTCTCATTACTCTCTCATCACACACTTAACCTACGTATCACCATCATCCTCCGTGCTCCTTTTTTATTTCTCTCTCCATCTCTTTGTATCTTCCTTCCATCACTCTATCTTGCCATCACCACCACCACCACCTCCACTATGCCTTCTCTCTCTCTCTCTCTCTCTGGGATGCTTTCCTTCATCCATTTGCTGTGCTCTCATTACTCTCTCATCACACACTTACTCTGCCCATAACCATCCTCCTTCTCCATCCTCTTTTTTGTTTCTCTCTCCTTTTTTGTTTCTCTCTCCATCTCTTTGTATCTTCCTTCCATCACTCTACCTTGCCATCATCATCATCATCACCACCACCTTCACTGTACCTTCTCTCGCTCTCTGGGATACGTTCCTTCATCCATTTGCTGTGCTCTCATTGCTCTTTCATCACACACTTACTCTACCTATCATCATCCTTCTCCGTGCTTGTCTTTGTTTTCTCTCTCCATCTCTCCATACCTTCCATCATCTTCCTATCACCACCACCACCATCTCTACCATACTTTCTTTCTCTCTCTCTCTCTGTCTGGGATGCGTTCCTTCATCCATTTGCTGTGCTCTCATTGCTCTTTCATCACACACTTACTAATGCAGAACTGCTGGAGCTGGGAGTGGAAGTGGTGCACTAGATTTTGATCTCCATGGAATGGGCCGTTTGAAGTAGGTGCTTGGTGGCAAAGTCTCGTCATAGTAGTATTAACCCTCTTAACCCATAGCAGTTCAGAATTTTCTCAATGTTTAAATGAATCCACTTTGCTCTGTAAATTGACACCAATTATTCTTAGCATCCTGTTTATATAGCTGAAGAAAAATCAAAGTGTATACCAAAGAAAACAATGTGTGTATGAAAGTAACAAAAAGAAAAAAAAAAAAGAAAAAAAGATGCCTATTTGTGCAAGAAGATTGTGATTCTAAATCTTACTCATTGCTGCCAATTTAGGGACTGTATAGATTATTTTGGATTTAAATGTTTCTGTTCAGAGCAGCACAATCTTCTGTAAAAGAAATGGACTCAAAATTTTCTCTGATTTTTTGCCTTTGTTTCCTTGGCTACTACATGATATTTCATTCATTGCCTTGTAAATTAAAAGACAGTGCAAAAGGGGGGGGGGGGGGGGAGAAGAAAGAAAGAAAAATAAATAAAATATGACGCTGAACTGCTATGGGATAATAACCCTGTGGTATCTTTGGGTGTCATTTAGGATGCATGCTTCAAAAAGATTAGGTTTCCAAGGGTTAACTGTCAAGCCTCAAAATTCTTCATGTTCATTATTTGGCATAGACCTCTTAACTAGTGTAGCGCCAAAAACTGTGAAGCAAGTTCAGCTGCATTTAGTAGCACAGATGCCCTAACCAATAATACCAATACTCATGCTTTTAACCGGTTCGATAATAAATTCTTGCAATTTGGTCTATAAGATTCTAATCTGATCTTTACAAACATTAATCCCTTTGTCCTCTTTGATACTATAAAAATGATAGCTTTCAATTTATCTAAATCTTTCTTTGTACCTACAAATTGTTCTAAATGACTGATATACTTTTTCTGTCTTTTTGTGAACTTGAGATTAAGCACATGCACATCTATTATACGTCTATTTTTTGTCTCACTGATACTTCTTTTTCCCAACCTTGCTGTGAAAATTACACTTCAAATTTAGTTGCAACGACATCACCTATTTTTACTCTATTCTGGAATGTGTGGTGCACTGCTTCTTTACAATTTTTGAAGTTATCCATTTTCCAATGTGTTATACTTTCTTTGTTATGTATCTGTTAAAAAAAGAAGGAAATCTTTATATTAGCACGAAAATGAAGAATAAAAAGAAATTGCTTGCAAGTATATGACGGATATTGGTCTATGCCTTTTGAGGGTTTTCAGAAATTGCATTCCATTTCATGATTCATTTAAAAAATGCTAATTTGCCATGAAATTTGGGCTCAGTATGAATAGTTGCATGTCAATTTAAAGCTGGATGGCTGCCATTTCAAGTGTATTTGCATGTCATGATTGTTGATATAAAATTTCTATTTCACATTTTTTTTCATTGCATTTAAACTTGATGAGAGTAGGTGCTGAAAAAAAATTGTATTTTGTATGGATTTTTCTTGTTTGACAGGGCATGGGAGAAACGAGTCTGATTTTATGAAACAGTTCCATTGTTGAAATCATGAGATGAAAGTTAGGGATCCAGGCTGAGCTGGGGGATATCTCAGACTCAGTTTGAAATTGAGATAGGGAAAGTCTTGAGCTGAATCAGTCACAAACACTTGTGTTGATTTTCAAGATTATGCGATATGACTTGTGAAACAGTTACTAAAAAGGTATTATTGAAAACTTCAAAAGGTGAAATTGCAAAAACGAGAGAAAAGTTAAGGCTACTTTGAAGCCCAAATGTAGCTTGAACTTTAATTTTTGAAACTTAATCACATTAAGTTAATTACATTAATTTAGTGGTGAGCTAGTCTGATTCAAATTATAAAGATTAACAAATTCACTTTACGAAAGTTTGTTGTTTCCCATTAGACTGTATGGTAGTTGTTGTGTATGGATGTTTATCTCAATCCAGTTGAAAGAACCATGTTTAAACGATATATGCATGTATTTTGAACCTAAACCTTGATTTCCTCCAGGACGGAACACCAGTGGACCAAGAACTCCCCATCACAGAGGACCGGAGGGGCTGGTTGGTCACCCCAGAAGGTCCCATTGGGTCATCCGCCGCTTCTGCGTGGGGTGGAACGGCAGCTCCTATGGGAGGTTACATGGTGAGTAAATCTAGAGCTCTGGATTTGAACCTTATACCATGGGTACAGAGCACCATCCTCAGAACCGTTTTTTTAGTGTACTGGGGTATCGAAGAATAACATTGAAGAAACACAGATATCAGCTTTTCATCATAAACTCATTAGCATTGCATGCTTTGATCTTGTTGAACAACAAAACTTAATCTCTCTTCTCGTATTAGGCTCCATTTCATAAAACTTATTATTAGTAACAACTGCTGCATTTCTGTGACAAATTTGCTCTCAGCCAGTCAGATGCAAGGATTTTCTGTAGCTTATAACAGTTATTGCAACTTGTTATTGATAACAGGTTTTATGAAACGGGGCCCTGGTTGAGAGAGATGGTTAGGTCACTATATTAGGTTGTTTCTGATTGGTCAGTCATCATACGGAGCTTCAAATAGTTCCATAGAGATCTTACATGGGAGGGAATTTCATTGAGAGACTTAACTTTTAACCCGACTTTATCTCTTGCTATACACTTAAATAGTAGGCTTGTTCAGATATGACGCGCCAAGCCCCTGCAACGAACCCCCACGTTTTTTTTGGTTTTTTTCAGTGTTCAGATATGACGCAGCAAACCACACCACATGGTAATGAACATGCATTAACGCGTGAACGCTCAAATAAATGAGATTTTTGCCAAAGTTGGGCAAACAAACTGATGACATCATATTTTGCACTAACTTTGGAATAATTTGATTGGTCCAGAGCTTTTTGCCACCGGGAGGCAAAAAGTATGTCTCTTGCCTCAGCAGGTTTTTTTTTTGCTGCCTCATATCCTATTCACTTATTACTACACAAAAAACTGGGGGTTTATCAAGTCATATCTGAACAAGCCTTTACTGGGATATCACACTCAGGGCCGGTATTCTGAAAATTGTTTTATCTTTTATCTTATTTTAATTGCCATAGAAATCAGAAATAGCGTACGCCATTGGCTCACATCGCGCACTTTTGTCTTGCGTGCTGGTCACTTGTGCAGTTCAAACCAATCATAAGTATGCCTTTAAAATTTGTTATGACAATTAACACAGTGAAGATAGGATAAAAGATAAAACAATTTTCAGAATACTGCCCCAGGGGCCCATTGCATAAAACTTACTATAACAGTAACTTTGCTATTATAGTAACTCTTCATGGAATACTGTATTTTGATTGGCTGTTCAGCATGGCATGTTGTTCAACAGCCAATCAAAATTCAGTATTCCATGAAGAGTTACTATAATAGCAAAGTTACTATTATAGTAAGTTTTATGCAACGGGCCCCTGGCTCCATGGTAGCATACATGTATCTTGTAGGGGGCCCAGATTGAAATTCGGAGGTTTGTGTGCATTGAGCACCCTGTGTTAAAATTGTTAACTTGGTAGGAGGTGGGGGGGGGGGGAGTCTCCCAGGGGTTCTGTACATGAATTATGGGCACCCAAGTCCCAGGTGCCCGTTAGTAGTATTGAGTCATACTTATCACTGTACTCCTCAATGGTCACTATATTCTACCTGTGTATTTTGTACTGAAGATCATTTTCAATGAAGAAGAACATTGAAAAGAAGAGTTAGGATCAAAATAATCAGTAAGCCCTGTATATTTTTAATGTTTTATTTTGGTTAGGCAAAAGAATCCCACTATTGTAGGTTTCAAATTTTCAAACCTGAAATAGGTTTTTTCCTAGCTTGAGAGTAAAGAATCAGATTCTTTCCAATTGGGGTTGGCAGCTCTACTCATACCACTTCTACGAATAATGGGCAGGGGAAAAAAAATTCATAGTAGTTGTACATGTACCTCATCTTTAGAACCGATCTAACTTATGCTTTTTCTTCTGCTTGCAGCCTCTTCATTGTATGTCATTATTTTCTTTTGTTTAACCCATTTAGAGCTGATTTGTCTTATATTTAGTGTTACTTATAGGATGTGAAAATTGCTATTTAGTATGAATAATCATAGACATTGTCCTGTCATTAAAGTGATTACACAATGGTAACAAAATTTTTGATATATGATCGAGAATAGAATTCTAAGAAGACTGACATTAAAAATTTGATGATTTTTCAATCAAAATCAATACATTTTGGCTAATTTTCTCATAAAAAGTCAAGAGCTGACCAAAAAAAAAAGTATGAGGTATGACGTCAAAGTGGGTACCCAGCTTTGCGCATTGCAGTTGTGCTGCGCGCTAGACTGTACAATATGTATTATACCTTGCGCGCATTTTGCTAGAAGTGCGCGACAAGGTACCCACCTTGACGTCATTTTGACGTAAAAGTGGGTACCCAGTTGAAACCGGGTCACAGCTGAGGGGTCAAAAATATCCTGAAATCTTACCACATTTGGGGGTTTCCTTGGCAACACGACTTTTTAAAAAACTTTAGGCAGATGATTTTCTGCTAATAAAATCATGCTCTTTTAAATGAGCTAACATTGGTTCAGTATTGGGTACCCCCTTTAACAACTTCTTGAATTTATTATAACTTCTGAGAGGAACATTGAAAAAATATATATTATATTTTGTATGCACTTAATCATGGTTTCTTTTATTTTTTGAATTTTTTCAAATTTTTCATTTTTTTTTTTTTTTTTTTCATCTCTTTTCACCAAACATTATATCATGGAAAGCATGTGTATATATGCTGAGGCAATGCAGTCTTGAAAACTCATGAAAACCATGTTCCAACATCATAATGGTGTCCAGTATTGACTGTTTAGCTCCATGCTTAACTATTAGAGTAGAAATAAGTATTTATCTTTTGAAATTTAATTTGATGATACCTTTGTACATTTTCCCTTCATATTTTGGAATGCAGATCATTGTTTTTTTCTCCCCAGGGAAGGATGGGGGGAGGTTTAGGGTGAAAGTTATTTGTGTCCTTTATATTTAAAAACAAAACATAACATGTATGTATAATTTGTGTTTTTTTTGTTTTTTTAAAATCTCATTCTCATCTTGCTCTGTTGTATATCAGTAAAAGCTCTTTGTTGGCCGTTCTTCTATATTTTCTCAGTAATGAGAAGTCTTCATCAAAACAGATACATTAACTTATACACTTTTGTGTAGAACTTTGTTATCCATGTGATCATATTATACCACGCTCTATTATTCATTCTTCACGCCTAGTGGACATTTGCCCCGGGTGCCGTGCGATAAATTGGTCTACAATTGTCTTTGCAATTTTTTTTGGGCATCGTAGGTGGCTATGGGCTACGGGCTATGGCGTTGGCTATGGCTATGGCGTTTACATTATCTACGGTCATTGTGCCATTTCCTGTATTGGCCATTAGGGGGCAGGCTGTGGGATGTCTCGGAGATTGTACGGTAATCATGCAATCTCTGAAGCCTCCCCACGGAAATCATACAGAGCTTATGCAGAAGATGCGCGGAGACCTTACTGCCGTGAGGGTTCCGTGCGATGCCACCTGCGATATGTTTACGGGCTACGGGCCTACGATTTTTAAAATTTATATAACTCCTCGCGATATACAAAATCGTAGAGGCTGAGGAGCCTGTGAATTTGTACAGAAATCTTCCGGTCACCGCCTCCCTCTGCACGGAGGCTGCATGGTTAGGGGGTTACGGGCAGGATACGGGCTCTGTATGATGATCATAAGCCAAATGTAAACTAGTCTGATTTTTACCTGACCTGTTATTTTTTAAAGATCTGTTTCATTCCATGCTGCTTTCATCACATTTCATTTTGTGCTTTACTATGTTATCACTGTGCAGGATTACTTTCAATTCATAAGTTCCATTTTGAGCCAACATTGTTTTGCAATTCTGTCCTTATTCTATTTATACTACTGCTAATATTTTATGTTTCGTTTCTGTTAACACCATTCTCACCTCATGCTTTCACAAAACATTAAAATAATGATGTTAAAGGAGCGTGAGTCTGCACCAACACCTCCTCCACCAAATACTACCATGGTGAGTCTAACACCCCTGTATGACTAATGGTATTGTCCACAAGGAGCTATATCCTCCATTGATACCAGTTGTGTATGTCAATTCATGTGAGTCATCCCATTTTCTGGAAGGCAGATTTTGTGGGTTGGCTACATTTCATTAGAAAATGCGGATTTTGGTGTACTGTTGGTTTTCTTTTTTGAAAAATGACTCAGTTGTTAGGTGAGGTGTTTGTTCATATCTCTTATTTGAACAAATATGTTACAGTGTATAGACAACTTGTGTTTGTTTTAATGGTATGATACATTACTCTTAAAATTATGTGAGGTTTCAGTTTTTGGACTCTAAGCTAAAATTAGAAATGAGTTCACCCATGTGCACTTTCATTGTCATGTCAAAGTGTTGAAATGTGTTTTCATAAAGGCATCTCTTGCGTATACTTACGTGTACATTTGTATCATTGGCACATCATTGAAGGACTCATATTGTATGTGATGTTGGAAGTGGTTTTGCAGCCAGTGCAGATTCAGATGTATCCAAAACAACAGAAAAACAAAGCAAAACAGACAAATGAACAAACAAACAAACAAACAAACAAAAGACACAAGCAAATAAAAAATGAATAAAAAAATTCTGTGGCATAATTTGAAGTTTGCTTCATATTCTGAATATATACCATTCACTTTATCAGTGAGTATAGTATTATTTTCATGGTTTTGCTATTTAAAAAAAAAAATTCTTTTTTTTTTTTTTTTTTGGGGGGGGGGGGGCTAACAAAATACTAATTCTGGCTATTCATATACCTCTTGTTTCATGCCTCTGCCCCGAAGGGTGTTGGAGGGATGATTGTTGTTGTTATTATTTTTTTTTTTTGCTCCAGTGATATTTGAGTTGGTTTATGGGGCCTCATGCTATGAAAGCCTTGTTGATGTGATTTTGTTTTCCATTGTTTTCAGGGTGGTCAACCAGCTGATTGGAGGGGTGGTGCGTTCTCAGGACAGATGGGTGCTCAGCCAGGAATGGTTCAACCAGTTATGGTATGATCAGAATGTTTATTTTGCTTTGACAGCACTAACTTTTCATCTGCATGTTATTCACATTAACCTGACCTAAGATTTTATATTCAAAGTACACTGGAACATTGTTATAGAACAAACTCCTTTAAAAGGATCAAGGAAATGACCTCTTTATATCAGAACCTTGTCATATCAGGACTAAAACATGAGCATTAGAATATGCAGAAAGATTACCTTGTTATAGCAAGTTGGTAATGTAGTGTTCTTTGTCCCCCCCCCCCCCCCCCCCCCATTTTTCCCCATTGATCTACACGTATGTGGTCTACTTCCTGTAAAACTAAATTTTGTTCTCTTTTCATATATTTGTAAGCGTTATGGTACTTATTGTTTTCAGTGCTCTTAAATGTTCTGTATTATTGTTTTTGTTATCCAGCTTCAGCTCTATTATCTGTCTTTGTTCCTATTGCAGGGCATGGGTGTGAGACCGATGGGCATGGCACCGATGGGCATGTATGGACAACCTGTTGTAGGTATGGGTCAACCTATGTACAATCAACCAGCAAGACCACCTGCGCCAGCTCAGGCACCAGCAGATCCATTTGTAAGTCCACCGTGCATTCAGAGAGCCAAGGAAACCTCTGTCACCATGATTGTAGTTAGGAAACCAGCACTTTCCTCCTTCCTTCTTGCTTAAACAGCCAGTCACTCTCTCCTCTAATTGTGTTTTGTCTATGTAATTTAAATGAGGGCTTGCAAGTATATCATGCTACCAGTAGATTAAGAATACCATCTTACTTTTACTGCATCTATGGAGGTGACGTGGTCCAGTGGTTTAAGACGCTTGACTGGAGATGCAAAAATCAGGGGTCGAATCCCCGGCACGGCACCTATGCCCTTGAGCAAGGCATTTTATCTACATTGCTCTTTTATCAAATATATTAACCTGCTATAGGCATATTGTTACCAACATATGCGTGTGTATTAAAAAAAAGAAAAGAATATCTATTGGGATTATTCAGAACCTGGAATTGTATTTAATGCCATTACTGTCTTATTCAGAAATAACAATGTAGTTGAATTTTATACCTGGGAAGTGTGTACTGTGTAGAGCTGCAAAAAAACAAGAGCTCCAGCTTAACGAGATTCTTTATTTAAAGGCATTGGCTAACTGTGTGAGCAGCTGATTTTAAAAAAATTCTCAAACTAAGATGAAAGATGTGTATGAGTACTTGTATTTGTACTCAAAAAACCTCAAACCAACCATAATTTGGAATGAAAAACTGTTAGTAAGAAGCAAACTGCAATTTTATTATTTTTGGTCTAGAGACAATAAAATAAGAGGACCGTTTTGCTTGAATTAAAAAAGACCGTTATCTGCCTCCCTCCACGTGATACGCCAATACACACAGTGTGGTCCGGTAAGCCATGCGCGCATGTGCACTCCTTACGTGTAGTTCGTGCAACCGACCCTTAGATATTTATCAAACATTGGTTCACATTTTTAATATTTAAAAATACTTCCTGTGGATATTACTCTTTGAAACTTTCAGGCTGGTATTTTTACACTATAACCCTTATGTTTATCCCATTTTCAAGTAGCAAAACAAGATTTTTAAAAATTGTAGCAATGTTAACCAATGCCTTTAAGAAGGTAATTTTCATAGTTCCAAGACCCTTGTTATAGGGAGTTTCCGCTGTACTAGATTGTGAGAAATAAGATACTGCCTTGAAAAGTTGATGAGTTGATTGAAAATGAACATTCTTTTCTCTCTCTGTCTTTTCCTGCAGGGTAATCTCTGAAACCAGTCAACACATCATGACCATCTAGCTCCACAGATGTCATCTCCACAGAGATTTATGGATATATGAATATATATATATATAAATAGATAACTATATAAATATATATATATATATTATGATATGTGTGGACATTTTCAAAGTGGAGAAAAGAACTTGTGACCAATTAATTAGAAACCAGCCCAAGAAGCAAGAAAGGAATTTGTCTCCGGTGATATTCACTCTCTTTCGTCACATATTGTTAATGCCCGATTTCCAGTCATTTATGTTTAACGTCAGTGCAAGTGGGCTTGATCTTCACAATTGTGCAGAATAGATATCTTGGTATTTTCAGTACATTCTGCATGTCACCCTGTTGGTCATTTATATGGAACCATTCAGTAGCGCTATTCCGTACAGATGTATCCCACTGCCTCTGAATGTCACGTTGTTCCTGTACTATTCCTAGGGAAAAGAGATAACTAATTAGTCAACATGTTAAGGGATAAGTCGGGTCAGGGCCTTGTATAAAACAGTGTTTGAACCACTCTGTCCTACTTTGACAAAAGGAAGCAAGTAGCAAAAGTGACATATTATGTAAAAGAGCAAAATGTATCTATCATTTACACTGATGTCGGTGCAATACCATGATGTCTTGCCTGACATATCTCTTGGCAGGGTGAGTGTTCGTGCGTAAAATTTGGCCTGGGAGAAGAGCACACAAGGTAAAATATGAAAATATCAATAATTCAAATTTTATTGGTAGGTCACTTGTTTCCTTTGTTAGAGTAGGGCAGCAAGACTGATGAAGTCACCCTGGGTGAAAATAGAATAATTAAATGTAGATAAATGAAATAAAATATGTAATCATGAAACATTTGGCAAACTCAGAGAATGATGATGAGAAAGAGACATACTGAAGCTTTTTGACTTGCACTCGTTGGAGAATACCGCAAGAATGAACAGAAGCCGAAATCAAACGATATCACCTGAAACTAAAAGGAATTGGCAAAGTCTTTTTTGTAAATGTCCGGAATGGTAAGCTAAGGAATTGCAATATATGGAATGTGACAAGAGCACGCTAATGAAGGGGCAGTATGTAACGCTGAGAGACAAAACAGAGCCGAGTGGAGCAGTTGTGGACGTCGGGAATCTTTCACATCAGGAGGTTCAAGCTTCATTCTGCAGCGAAGCATCTTCGTTGCCTTGGCACCTCTCAAGGATACAAGACAAGCTCAGCTCTTACAAGATTCCAAATCAACACTGCACCGTGATGAGCATGTAGTTACTCTGTAAATCTGTTGAACTTGAAGGAATCGTACCGTATCAATCCCCGTGGTCTGTATCTGCCGAATACTAAGCATAGATAACTTGGTTTGAAGCTCATTAGAAATGCGTGTGAAAACTGATTTGGAGTTGTAGATATGAACTTGCATTTCAAGAGAATATATTCCAGAATATTAATCATGCAGTAGTAGGTAGGCTGTTGAGACATTAACCTAGGGTGGAGAAGAAGCGGTCGTCCCTATATTAAGTCTATGGGATTGAGAGAAATTCAGTGGTCAGTGAGTTTCCAAAGTATTGGAACCCGCTTGAACTCACACTCTATGAAAGGCACATTACACATCTTTGTCACCTTCTAGTACTCTATCCCCTGGGGGTGTTTCATAAAGCTCTTTGTAAAGTTATGACTGACTTTACAAATGACTTGAATATAAAAAGCCAAATGGGATTCTCAACCACTACAAATTGCATCAGTTAAAGGTGGAATACAGTGTATGCAGGTGTAGATTAACATTACTGTTGTTTACAAACATTTTTATCGCAAAGTATGTTTTTTGCCATAATTTAATTGAGATTATCGGAAATGCAGCCACACTTTGTTAAAACAGGAAAAACCACTTTGGGCATCCCATTTGGCACTTCATCTTCAAGTCGTTCGTAAGGTCATGCACAACTTACCAACAGCTTTATGAAACACCCCCCCTGGTCATTGGGAGTTGCATACACACTTGCGTGTGAAATGAATGGAGATGACGAAATCCCCTATAGCATTGCACACATTGAACCCCTACTGTGTAGAGTGTGAATGGGTAGTGCACGGTTTCACAAGAATGCCCTTATCTTGGCCTGGTTTCACAGAAAATATAATTATTCAAGAACATTTTACTATGGACCATTCAAAGCACAGAAACAACCATCTCCTTATCTATATCCTCGTCATTAATTATTTTGTACATATGGACGATCATCTTTTTTGTCAGAGGAGATGTTGTGACAGAGAACAATTATGTTGACCTTGTAACATATAAGAAGATGTTCCTGTTGATGTCTAATGTCGACCCTTTGTTCTTTTTGAAATTTATACTCTAATCATGTCCCTACTGCCAAATAATGACAAAATAGTTGCAAAGGCTTGTTGCAATGAGCACTTTGATCATTAAAAGCAGTTCTGTTGCTCATTTGGATGTGGGCAATGTACGTAATTCAACTTTGATAATAACTGGAAATTTTGTGCATGCTTGTGGAATTCCTTAAAGAGAAATCATAATTTTTTTTCTCATTGTTGTATTGCCATCTACCTGAATTTTGACTTTTTCAGTGGAACATTGTAGATGTTCTATTCCTGGGCAACGTTGACATAAGCATGTCATTTCTTATGCATGTGTAAATCTGTGAGATTTGAATATTGTTTTCCATACCCTGAAATGGTATTAGTAAAATTGGATCAGCATTTTGAAATGCTATATCTAACGGGTACTTGGATGTGCATTCGGACTCCCAATTGTTCATAACTTTAACGAAGGGTAAATGATTTCTTTAAAATCATGTTCTCAGAAGAAATGGGCCATTTTCATTTTCAAATGTGATTGATAAAACGGAAATTATTTATGGAACTGCCAGAATGGATGTTAGATGTAATTTATGAGTTATACGAGTTTGAAGGGAAACTAACATATATATGTTTTTATTTTTTCTTTTCCGAAGCCAAAAAACTTGAAGATGGTTTGAACTTCAATTTATACATAATGAATTCAGAATTCTGGAAATCCTATCATTGTTATCTTGTAAAAACATTTTGAATTTCAAGTCAAATTTTATAGATGAACTCTATAATTTTGTGATTTTGGCACCTTTTTTTTTATAACTGTGGAAAAATTGGTAATGAAAATTGAAAAACATTCTGATTGCCATATTGGTAATATGCATAATCTGCACAGAGATCATTGTTTTGAAGTTTAATTTGCAATGATGTTTGATGGGCATATGATGTGTACATTAAGAGTATGTATAGTCATGCCCCAAAATAAGTCTAAGTTGACTATATACAGATGATATGGCTGTGGATAAATTTAGATAATTTTATTTGCAACATCTTTTTTGTGCTTCAAATGATGTTCGTTTTATTATTACGTTTTCCAATGATATTTATGTTGAAAGGTTATTAGCTGTAGAGGATTTATCATGGATTAGATATGACTTGTGGCAAAGACATAGAATCTGTATATTTGTAGAAAATGACTCGTTTGATAAAAATGGGGGAAAAAGATATGTTATTTTGTTATTGTTTATAGTGTGTTGGGTGAATTTCTGTCTGTGTGCGTATCATATGTAGGAAAGAAATTAATGCAGGTATGAAGTGTTGAATGTCAAGTTGATTGGGAAAAAATTTGAGAGAAAAAGAATGAGATTGACAAAGAGAGTTGAGGGAGAGAGAGAGAGGGAGAATGAGAAAAGGAGAGAGAGAGAGAGAGATTATTGAAGATTAAATTTCTAAATGCATGTATGCTGGTTGATGAATTAAAACAAACCTACATACCATACAATCTAAAAATACTGTTTGAGTGTTCAAAATATTTGAAAATGCTTTCCCTTTATCATTTGCTGAATAGTTCCTTATAATTCCTTGATTGTGATTTTCGTGTAACAACATGGTCTTCAATCATGCCGATCAAATGGCATGCGTGAAAATCATTTGTCAAATTTTCTAACCCACTGATATTGAATCTGAAATGATACAAACCTTCTTCAGTTTTTATTTATCCTGTTTAGAAGAAATGAAGAGGGTGTGTGTCATGTTAGGAGGGTAAATATTGCGACAAGACCTTTTTTCTCGTGACTCTCCTGGTACATCTTTCTGCTATATTTTTCAATAAATTCATTCTAAACAGTTGCTTCACTGATACCATACTGATGAGGATGTATGGCAATGAATAAATAACTTGAATTACAATAATTATATTGCTTGGTTTTGCTGTAATACAGACTTAAGACTTCCAAGACCTGGGTCAGATTTGAATAACAATGACGAGATTTGTCAAAGGTGCACCCTGGCCTGCAAGTAAGGGAGTACACTCGCACATATGCACTATAGAGTAAGGCATGCCTTTAATTGAATTGTTACCATTAAGGCTGGTTTTCAGGGGGCCTGTGAACAGTTTGAGAAGCTTGCAAATGTCGAAGTAATGGCGAGGTCCATTGTATTTCAGGCTCCAAAACTTCACCTAACACGCGCTGGCGTTTGGAAGCATCGTCAATTGAATGCTGGAAACGTTAGAAAGAAATTTCAAAACTATCTGAAACTCCCTTCCAAACTAAAAATAATTAATGATGCTTCCGAGCCCTCGAACATGTTTGGCCAACTTTTTGGAGCCTAATATTCGAATGTTGGACTTAGTCCTTTTTTCTACATTTGCATCCATTGTGAATTGTTCTCGTGTCCCGTGAAAACTAGCCTTGATCAGTCAGTCTGATCCAGTATGAAAATTATTTAATACAGAGAGTAAACCCTTCTTCATGTCATACGATGACAATGTCCTTTAAAAATTTGATTTTCAGATTACTGCAGGCGAAGTAAATCAATTAATGTTAAGTCAATACAATTACAGTGGGACCTTGTTGTAACAATAACTTTCAGTTATAAAGCTGCTTTCAAATTTAGATACAAAGCACATCAAACAGAGAAACACACAAAGAAACACAGCGTGATACAAACTTACACAGTAAACAACAAAAAGAAAATTAGAAAATATGTGTTTTTAGACATCTCTTAAATGCTGTAAGAGTTTGATAATTCTTTAGGAGCACACTATTATAAGAAAGCGTCATAACAGTTTCACTTTTTTGTATTCTATTGTTTTTCCACACTACACAGCTTCATTAAAGCAAGGTGATTTCCTTGGTGCCAAGGATTTTGTTATGATGAGGTTCCACTGTATCTGTTCGATTGAAACTACAAACCCCATGTGTATGGTACCGCATGGGGCTAGTCCTTTAGAAATAATTCATATTTAGTTGTTGGAGAGTTCAAGCTGTCTTTTTTTTTTTTGTTTCAGCTGTGTTGTTGGAAAAGGGATTTATTATCCTAAAGTTT